>CAUYRH010150785.1:0-23890 GCA_963574655.1 Perodicticus potto | reverse complement strand
CTCAGCCCTGCATTGCAGAAGGAGGCAAGGCACAGTCACAGAACACCAGAACACCATGTAAGCCCCAGACAGAATCACAGAGCAGCAGAGGACACATCAATAATCCTGGGTCTTTCTTTCCCCACCCCTCCCTCATTCTTTTTCTCTGTCTTCCTCAACTTCTATCCCCATGGAGGATGTTTTCTCACCAGTGTGTGTTTTGTTTTTGTTTCTGCTTTTGTTATAAGAAAATCCACACAATTTCAAATGAAGGTTTTCCTGACTAAAGTATATGATCCAGTTTTGAAATTTTTACCGTTTTCCATTAAATTGTCCTTAATAATGCTAAATAACATTTTTAGGTAGTTGTATATTTAACATTCTCTGCAAGAACATATAAGAAACAATTCATGGACTATTAAGCATTTGTCATTTTAAAATAAGGTAATGTGGAAAGTTGATCTCAGGTGTACTTTATTCAATATATGCCACAAGAAGCTATCATTATAACATCAAATGTGAAGAGAAAAAACCCTAGCTTGTGCTGAATTCTACTGTAGAGGATTTATTCCAAAAGGTCATTGTGCAAAATATGAATCCAAGATGGCATCGTGGAGTCTGTTCACCTCCTGTGACAAAATTAGTTTTTTGTTGTTTTTTTCTCATACAACTAAAAAGGTGAATGGTGATCAGTGGTATTTTCCAAATGACATGAAAAATGTCTGACTCTTGGTTTTTTTTTTTTTTTTATCAGGGATTCATTGAGGGTCCAAAGAGCCAGGTTACATTGATTGCTTGGGTTACGTAGAGACCCTCTTATAATAGTGTTCTGCCCCCAAAAGGTGTACCACCACCCCCCACTCTCTCCCTCTTTCCCTCTCTCTGCTCTCCCCATCCCCCACTCCCCACCCCCCACCGAGTGCTAGGTCATTAGTTGTCCTCATATCAGAATTGACTACATAGGATTCTTGTTTCTCCATTCTTGTGATGCTTTGCTAAGGATATTGTGTTCCACTTCCATCCAAGTTAATACAAAGGTTGTAAAGTCTCCATCTTTTTTAGTGGCTGAATAGTATTCCATAGTGTACATATACTACAGCTTGTCAATTCATTACTGGGTTGGTGGGCGTTTAGGCTGTTTCCACATTTTGGTGATTGTAAATAGAACTGTGAATCTTGGTTATTTCTTCATAGGACATCCAGAGCTTTTTAATAAGTTCGTGTTGTCCCAACAAAATTTTCTGCAGTGATCGAAACTATTACAGGATAATTTTTTATAATATATGGAAAATTGTATCCAGGTCTTAGAAGAAGTTAGGTTTTCAAGCTCTGAAGACAAACTTGACTGGTTTGCTTTTCTGAATTGCAGACTAGTGACAAAAAAATATTTGAGAATAGAATACTTAAAAAACTGAATAAATGAACATAAATTATGAACCCAGATATATAGTTGCATAATGTCCTAGCTATCTGTGAGAAGGAATCTTTTTCGGAAAAGCTCAGTGACTACCACGCATCTACCACAGTTTGTTCACAGGCTCACAACTTCTCAATTGTTTCATTTTTATTTCAGAAGCTATTGAACATCATCAAGTCTAAAGTGACCCAACTAACTCCCAGGCAGTGCTGGAACCATGAGCAATAATGGAACAGACTTGACCATTGGTTACATCTCCTCTGCCATAGCTATCGTTTTGTTTGGCTCCAACTTTGTGCCCCTTAAAAAATATGATACTGGTGATGGTAATTGTTTTTCCTTCCTTGTTAACCATATGTTATTTTTAAATGTATTGTTCCGTTTTAGGTCTTTTAAAAATGGTATCTACAAAAACAAATTTTGTTGATTTATTCCTGGGTGCCTCATGAATGGTGTTTAAAATAATTTGATAGTGCCTACGTAATTTATCTCAGAGTTAGTCAGTATAGGATGACTTTTAAGATTGCAATTCATGGTGAAGCTAGTGTGGGTACTGTCAGGAAAGCTTTTTACATATGGAAGCACACAAAAGAAAGAGGTTATAGTCAGTTCTATTATATTAATAACATTTGTTAGGTAAACACAGATCTCCAACACAATTGATATATTAGAGAACAATTTGAGTATAACCCAAATTTTGCGCTTGCTTATGTGCCAACATTAGGTGAGCACAGAAAGCAGTACCCAGATGAGTAAAGATGTGCAATGATACATAAAATGTACACACACATACACACCCTCCAAATATCTCCCAGCTCCTGCAGCTCCGTGCACATGTCATGATGCATCACACCCATCTACGTCTGGGGTCAGAACCTTCACCCATCACCTTCAAAATAACTCACATCTGCAACCCTTCTGAAGCCTACTTCCATAAGCAAATGTCTGGTCTTTTTCAGATTAAAGTGCCCTGTTTATTGCAGCATTCATGTATTCAAGCATTTAACTGGTTGAAACTGTATTACCATTTTAATTAGGTTCCTATCTTCTTTTAATAACATCATTGATGAAATGTTTGGGTGGTGTTCCCTAACCTGATTTTCTCCTAGAGCTCTGGTTTTTACTGCATGATTTTGCACAGTGTAGTGATTCTTAGGGATGCACCTGTCACATTACAGCGCAACTGACTATAATATGAGTTTAAGGGAAAGAGAAACGAGAATTATTTTTATGTACTTGCCTTCTGTATTAAAGACAAGAGTAGGGCGGCGCCTGTGGCTCAGCGAGTAGGGCGCTGGCCCCATATACCAAAGGTTGCAGGTTCAAACCCAGCCTCAGCCAAAACTACAAAAAAACAAAAAAATAGCCGGGCGTTGTGGCAGGCGCCTGTAGTCCCAACTACTCAGAAAGCTGAGGCAAAGAATCACCTAAGCCCAGGTGTTGGTGGTTGCTGTGAGCTGTGTGATGCCACAGCACTCTACTGAGGGTGATAAAATGAGACTCTGTCTCTAAAAAAAAAAAAAACAAAATAAAGACAAGAGTAAGAGTTGTAGATACTCTGGTGAATACCTGTTGGGAATTCCTTCTTTGGTACCATTTACTACTTGGTCACAGTTGTGTTATCTCCCAATTCATCTCTTCCTAATAGGATTACAAATTGTTTTCCTCTAGGGCAGCAGTTCTCAATCTGTGGGTTGAGACCTCTCTTTTACAATGAAAATACACTGCATCCTTAGAAGGTTGAGAACCACTGCTGTAGGGCCTTTCTTCTTTTTTTCTTTGGAGTTTAAACAGGAATGGAAACTAATAGAAGAATTTAAAAAATGAATAGAGGATCTGGCTTCTAGGTCTTTCACAATTATCTCTGTCATCCTGAGTAAACCTTATCAGCTTTTGTGTTTTCAGTTCCTCATTTGTAGAGTGAAGAACTTTTTTTTGTCATAAAAGTTAGCAGCCTTTCTTTCTTCTTTCTGCTCCACTATGAGACTGAATAGAAATAAGCAAAAGTCTTTCAAAGTTAGAGTCAGAAGTGGTACTTTTAGTTTTAATTGCCTCAGCGTTTCATTCAATGTCAGCTATTTCTTTATCTTTTTAATCCACAAATTCTGGGTGATACACAAGCCTCAGGAAGGTATAGAAACATCTCACATCAGCAGGTAATCTTCAGATAACTGGCAAATGACAACTCAGATCATAGAAATTACAATAGCCCTAATCTGGAAGGGTAATTCTCAAGTTTATGATGTCTGGCTCATCATAAGCATTAAACTCTAACTCATTGGTTCTCAACCTTTGTAATGCCATGACTCTTTAATACAGTTCCTCATGTTGTGGTGACCCCCAACCATAAAATTATTTTCTTTGCTACTTCATAACTGTAATTTTGCTATGAATCATAATGTAAATATCTGATATGCAGGATGTATTTAGGCAACTCCTGAGAAAGGGTCGTTCGACCCCCACAGGTTGAGAACTGCTACTCTAACTGTAGGAATACAGGTCTATCTGTGGCCATAAATGATTATATTCTTATACCACAGGTGGCATCAATGATCCACAAAGGTTTAAATCACTTTCATGCTACTTTGAAGTTCTTAATCTTTACTTTTGAATAGCAATGGCACTAAGATAGAAATGGAAATATAAATAAAGTCTTGCCAACATGCTGTGGTAGAAAATTCTTGATATGTCTAATAGGAGAAAAAAAGTATGTTAAACAGGGACACTTGTGTACAGGCTTTGAAGTCAAACAACCTGGATTTAAAACCCTACTAGTTTTAAACCCTACTAGTTCAGCAAACTACTAGCTATTTGGACAAATTGCTTAATCTCAGATCCATTTTCCCTATTTTTAAGCTTTGGGTCAATTATAATGCAAAGTAGTTGTTTAAAAAATGTGCAAAGTGCTTGGCACACAGACATTCAGTAAATTTTGGCTGTTCCCATAATAATACCTCACTGATATTCCTAAGTGCTAATTTATTCAAATCAACTTCAACCACTAACACCCAGGTCTTTCATTTGCAGGAATGTTTCTCCAGTGGGTACTTTGTGCTGCCATCTGGTTGGTGGCCTTGGTGGTCAATCTGATACTACAGTGCCCTAAGTTTTGGCCTTTTGCAATGGTTGGGGGCTGCATTTGGGCCACAGGTAAAGTGTGATATAAATTATTCTTTTGTCATTTAATAAATTGATCAAAATAATTCTCATCAACAATTAGATGAGAAATAGCACAAATTTTAATTCTGAATAATCCTTACTCATAGAAACTAGAACTTAACTAGTGTCATTTCTTCAGATGCTCAATAAATATTTTTGTGCATTACCTGTTTTTTTCCTCTTAATAATTTCTTTCTAAGTTTCTGGCAGAAAATTATTATAGTAAAAATGTTTCTATTATTCATCATCTGTTCAAGCATAACTCACATTATTTTATATGTTCTTTTTTCAGAGTGTTTATCAGAAAATATTTGTTTCTACTAATATAATTTTTAAGATTTAAGTAGGCAAACATCATTTCAAAAGGATTGGTTAACAGAAAAAAAAAAGCAAACAAAAACTTTTTCTAGTTCTTACCAATACCTGAAATTATATAACTAGATTATATACTTTTGGTTGGCCAGTCAGAAATTATAAATACACTCCAGGAGAGCTTTTTCTCTTTAACAATGAGAATTCCAAGTATCAAAGATCTTTACAGATAATTTTATTAAAAGCAAATTTTAAAATGTTAAAAATGTATCAGTTACCAGCTTAATTTGAATCTCTGAGGATTAAATGATTTAGTGAAGCTCATGAGTCAGAGAGTAAAAGAGTTAACTTTAAAATTTTCACTGGAAATTGCATTATTATACCTCATACTCCAGTATGATTGCTTATCAGGTTTAATGGGAGAGAGGAACAGACTATGCATCCATCTATCTTGCATGGTATTTATATGCACTTAACAGCTTCCACTGGGAGTCAGTGGGGAAGAGTCTAATGTGAGAAATGTCACAGATGTGGATGCTATGGGTCAGAACAGCTGATTAGATACATAGGAGATGGGTCATAGAGGAAAAAGAGGAGTATAATGACATAAGGATTTTATTTTTGTTGATGAGGAGGATAGTGGTATTGACATGTGAGATAATAGGGAAAAGAATGTCTTTGAAAATCAAAATGATGGGTTCAGTTTGGGACCTTCTGAGTTTGAAGGTCCTAGTGGGAGAGTTCTTACCAGCAGTTTGGAGCGCAGCAGTAAAACTCAGCAGTAAAACTCAGCAGTGGGTCCAGGCTAGAGCAGTAGCATTGAGAGCATGAGCCTGAGCTGACAACTGAAGTCATGAAATTAGGTCAAGTACATAAAGAACAACACAGCAAGAGGAGGAATGGGTCCAAGGGAAAATCTCTTAAGGGACACCTAAATCCAGAAGATATGATGAGAAAGAGCAGCCAGTGAAAGAACTAAAGGAAGACCATGAGGGGAATCGGGAGATGAAGGCTTCTTGGAAGTCTAAAGAGAAAACCTTTTAAGTGGAGATTGCAGGCGTGAAGCCAGACCATAAAAAATCCTGATGGATTTGGCCCTCAGTGGCCTTCTAGATCTAGAACATAAGATAAGAATTATGGGAATCCGGAAGACAAATCAGCACCCAAGAGCAAATTTGGCCCATATTAGGGCCAAAGTCTGCCAGTGGTTGACCCTGCTTCAATTCTAAGAGGATGGTCACTGCTAATTTAATCACTGACAGCTTCTGCAAGAGTCATGGAATTCAAGGATATGTCAAGGATGAGGAGCATCTGTACATGTAGGCAAGGAGCTAACCAATATTTTTCTTTGTAGAATTTTTCCCTTAGCCTCGTTCTTTTAGCAACCATAATCATATATTTAATGCCCAAAAAAGCAGTTATTTTATTTAAAAAATAAGGAACTGTGCTTTAGTAAATTTTTCCATATTCCAGGAGCTTCATTTGAAGTTAGAATAAAAATGAATTCTATTTACAAATGCATTTGTTGTATTGGCAATAACACATTCCTTCTGTATGTTATATCTACAGGGAACATTACTGTCGTCCCAATTATCAAAACCATTGGTTTAGGCCTTGGAATCTTAATCTGGGGATCATTTAACTCCTTGATGGGCTGGGCAAGCTCAAGGTAATACAAGTCAAGCTATTTCAACTAAGATTCCCTGTATGTATACTCTAGGTAAGACAAGTGCTTACTGAGGGGAATAACATGATTCTTATTTTCACAGAGGTTATAGCTGGTAAAACATGTAATAAAGTATCCCACTTTTAATATAATTTGTCCTAGGTGATTAGTAAGTGATCTAGATATTTAATCAAGATATAGTACAGAACAATACCTAGGAAACAGAAGTAAGAAGAGAGAAAGGAAAATGATGTTTTTCTCTTTGTCTTGTATGACAATTTGCTTTAACATGTTACATGCATCCTATGTGTGTGATTCTCATTTCTTTTTCACAAATATAGGAGGTCAGGACTATCTTATAAGACCACAGATACACAAAGGGGTTGAGTAACTTCTGAAGGTCACAGAGCTAAGAAGCAAGGATTCAAATCCAGCTCTTTGAGTTCTAAAGCACATACATACTCTTCCCTTGAGAGCAAAATCCGTAAACCACAGCCAGTTTCCCAGCTATGTTAGTAAATAAAGTTTTATTGAACACAGCTAAACACATTCATTTAAGTAATGTCTGTGGCTGCTCTATACTACAGTAGAAGAATTGAGTAGTTGCAAGAGAATACACGGCCCACAACGCCTAAAATACTTCCTCTCTGGCCCTTGAAGATAATGTTTTCCAACTCAGTGCTAGAGTAATGCTGTCCAGTAGAGGAGCCACACACCACAGGAGGCCATTTATTTTTAAATTTAAGTCAATTACATGTTGATAAAATTAAACACTCAGTTCCTCAGTTGCACTGGCTGCGTCTGGCAGGTTCAGTAGCCACATCTGACTGGAGAGCAGAGCAGATGTAGAGCAGTCTCAGCACCACAGAAGCTTCTATTGGATTGTGCTGCCCGTGGGCAACATTAAAATTAACACTCAAGTTTGGGAAAATGAGTAGAATGGATGGTGATATTCTCACCTTACTTTCTGAGCTCATCAAAGTGTTATAACCACATCAAAACAACAAAACAAAGTACATTACTAACTTCCAATCCTTTCTTTCTTATCCTGTCCCCATTCCCCACCATGCTTTTTATAAATACTGTTTTCTTTTCCTTTTTCCTTCTTGCTGTCATTTTTTCTTGGCCCTGGATGGTTCTTAGTGATTTTTGATAATGATTATGACAATGTCAAGGCATGAAAAAATAAAAGAATTTAAGATAATGCCAAAGAATAAAGATATTAACCAAGATACTATTTTAAAACTCTATTTCAAATACTATGCAAAATTGCAGCCAGTTAGTCTTTAGGTAGTCATTTGAACTATTTTTTCCTCCTTTTTCAGACTTAAGCAAAGGGATACTTGAAGTACTTTTACATACACTAACTTCTTTAATCTTTGTAACAAACCTATAAGGTAGGTACAATTATTATGCCATGTTAAACATGGGAAATTAAGGCACAGAGAAGACAAGTAACTTACCCAAAGTCACAGCTCGTAAGTGAAAGAGCTAGGAACTGGATCCAGGAATCTGGCCCTGAATCCATGCCCTGGAACATTGCAATGAAACATTTCAACAATATCTAATTTGATGTGACTTTCTGAGTTTTCAGGTTTGGCTGGTTTGGACTGGATGCAGAAGAAGTATCAAAACCTCTGCTAAATTACTTTGGCGCTGGGCTCTCAATAGTAAGGTAACAGCCATTTCTCATAATTTAGCTGTTCTTCCAACCATTTAGAGTACTCTCTAAAGATCTTGATGGGTTTACATTTTTTAAACCATATTTCATACAATCTATATGACTGTTCTTTAGATTTTTCACTTATAATGACACGCTGGTTTTAGAGGACAAAAATGCCAGATCTTGGGCTCAAAAGCTCCAGCTTTAACTATCCAAAAGATACCAGACTGGAGCGGTGCCTGTGGCTCAAGGAGTAGAGTGCCGGCCCCACATACAGGAGGTGGTAGGTTCAAACCTGCCCCAAGGCCAAAAGATACCAGACAAAGAGATTCTGGCTGCCTGTCACTGTCAGCCAATAGGCAGAGATGGGGATAGATCCACCAAACTTTGTCAGAAGGCTAGGATTCTGGAGAACAGTGAGAGAAGCCTCTCTAAGACTGGTCTGTTCTTTCATTTCCAACATCGTAGTTTTATACATTTAAGTTCAAAGTGAAGACCATGTTAACCCTTACCTTAAACAATAATCCGCAGAACCCATGACTCACAATTAACAACATTCTAATTTAAAAGTTAATCTCCTTAATCCACCCAACCTTCTCAAGATAGGCATCATTAGGGTGGGAGCTCGATTTACAAAACTCTAAGAGAAGCTGGCAAGGTCACCAAGTCTGCCCAGAAAGCTCAGAAGGCTCAATGAATATTATCTCTAATACCTGCCACCCCAGTCTTAATCAGTGGTGGAAGAATGGTCTCAGAACTGTTTGTTTCAATGGGCCATTTAAGTTTAATAGTAAAAGACTGGTTAATGATAATGCATTGTAAAACCTTCAGAAGGAAAGGAAAATGTTTTGTGGACCATTTGTTTCTTTTTGTGTGGCAGTTTTAAGTTATTAGTTTTTAAAATCAGTACTTTTTAATGGAAACAACACGACCAAAAATCTGTCACAGAATTTTGAGACCCATTAAAACAAAGTTTAATGAGAAAAAAAAAAAAAACAGTAAGAATGGGAGACAGGGTGAAGGGACCAGCCCATGTCTGCCCAGCTTGACAGACTCCGTCTTATTCTCACTGTCTAGGCTTTCTCAAAGCCCTGAGACCCTGGGAAATCAGCTCTGTTTCATTATCTATAATATGTAGAGAATCAAAATATGTAGTTCATACATTAGAATCAAATGGCATATGATTTTGCAAACTACAACATGCTATACAAGCAAATGTTCTGGGGCCTTCCTGGTTCCCTTGGAATAGCCTTGACTCTTTGCTCCGATTTACCAGTCACTGCTACGGTCTCCTCGTGAACTTTTCTCAGCCCAGCTAGATACTCCCTTTCTCACCTGTGAAAACACATACTCTTTTCAGTATTTATTTTTGGATGTGTCTGTGTCTAGGTGTATGCATTCCATGAATAAGGATGAAAATGACTTTGAATCCCTATGTGGTGCTGTTCAGTCAATAAAATTCTAACAGAAATTGGGATACCTGAAATTCAGTCCCCTTTCCTCTCCTGGCTCCATTTGTATTTCCTGTCACTGCCCCACATAATGGACAGCACTGCCTACACAGATTTTAATACTTTTTTATTCTTCTGGGAAAGAACAGTATATTTGCCTTTCTCTAGCAATGATGGCTTTTCCCCAGCCGCATTTGAGAACAATCTCTCTGTCATTGAAATGTTTGCCTGAGAGAGTAATCCCAGGCCAATGGAAGAAGGAATAATATAAATTATTCTGAAATAACAGATCCCTGACACTTTTTTGGGGGTAGGGGGGTTAGGGACAATTTTATGTATTTTATATAATTCATATGGAATTCTAACTTCAAATATCTCTCTCAAAAAAGTTGTGTGTACACCCCGGACTTATAATGTAGAATGCTTTAGTTTTGACTTAATGGTAATTTAAGGCTAAGTTACCTAGTCCATCAGACACGGTTATTCTTCATATTTTTTCATTTGCAAAGAATACATTCTCTAAAATTACAAGTTAATTATTCATTTTCCAGCACTTCTACCTACAAGACCTTGGCAAATCATTTCATTTCTCCAAGCCTTGGTTTCTTCATCTGTAAAGAGTGGGTAGTAATAACACCAACCTCATAAAGTATTTTGAGGATTAAATAAAATAAAATATGTTTAGTGCTTTTTACAGTGTGAAGCATGTGGTTAAAGCTCTATTAGGTAGTTTTTACTATAATTCTGATATTCCTAATAAGGCTATATGTTCAATTACCATTTCCTCTCTGGGCACTTGTTGCCCAACTTTGTTAAACTGATCAGTGCATCTGAGGAATCTTGAGACTCGGTTTGGAGCTTGAGCTGTGGCAGAGAAATCCAGTGATCTCTTCCTGTAATTATCCTGGTTCCCTTCTCCATTTCTCCACTGAGAGGAGCTCTGGAATCTGTTGTTTCATTGTTTCACTCAGGTGTTTAACATTCATTGAATAAACTTGGAGCTTCGTGGTCGGCATAAAGAAACTTGGAATGTGATTGTATTGGTTTAGAGTCCTGCTTTCCTTTTCTTTTTTCTTTTCTTTTCTTTTTCTTTCTTTCTTTTCTTTTTTTTTTTTTTTTTTTTGCAGTTTTTCGCTGGGGCTGGGTTTGAACCCTCCCCCTCCAGCATATGGGGCCAGCACCCTACTCCTTTGAGCCACAGGCGCCGCCCGAGTCCTGCTTTCCTTTTCATAATTATCACACCTATCCTCTGTATAGTCCAGTTTTTTTAAGCTTTATATTTTGTCTGCATTATATAAGGTATCAGTCAGTCCATATAACCAAAACCACTCTAGGTACATTTAACACATGGGATTTAACACAGGGAATTATTTACAAGACCCAGTGGAGCAAAAGAAGGAAGGTGGCACCACCTGTAACCCTGGATCCCATGCCAAAGCAGGCACTGCTAGAACAGTTGCCTCCTACCCTGACCTGTCCCTGCTACCGAAACTACGCGAGTCACCACAGAACAGAACGGCTTCTCCATCTTTTCATCTATGCAAGTGTCTCCCATTGGCAGAACGCGGCTGCCCATTAGAGGCGGAGAAACATAGTTTTCAGTCTTCTAGGCCCCATGGTTCAGGAGAGAGAGAGCACTTGAGTACAGAAATGAAACTGACACCAAGAAACAATCTCGGACACATTCCTAAAGGTTTGCTTCATGAAAGCCGGAACTCCCAGAACTCCCTATAAAAAAGGAGATTTCCTTTCCAATTAAAACACGTAATAATGTGCTTTAGATTATCCTTTAGAGCCTGCTCTTTATTTCTTTTTCTTCTCACTTGAGTTGCCTCCCCTGGAAGGTTATGCTTATCCCACACTTCAGCTATTATTCTACTTTACAGGGAAAAACAAATTTTTGTTTCTAGCCATTACCTTTTCTAGCTGTACCTTACTATGGACCAGGCTGGACATCCTTACACGGCTTCCCCACAGGTACCTCCTGCTCTGTGAGGAGGGTCTATACCCATTTTTTTAGATGAAAAATGTCAAGGGTCAGAGAGGTCGAGTGATTTGTTGGATGACCATGTAGTTGTTTGAAAAAAAAATCAAGGACCTTTATCTATGGCCTCCATATATTTCTATCGTATCATTCCCTGTTGCTTATTAGAAAAACACACTGTACAAGATAGAGGGGTTTTATTGTATAATTTTGAGAAGAAAATGCAATTGCAATGTCTAATGTTAGCTTACAAGTGACAAATATATACACATACATACATTTAATTCATTTAGGATATATACAAATAATTTGGTTTGTATGCATTCAGGGTACTTCAAGGACCCTGGAAGAAATATAAGATGTTGTTTCTGTATGTTGGTTTTTTTTTGTTTTGTTTTGTTTTTGTAGAGACAGAGTCTCACTTTATCCCCCTCGGTAGAGTGCTGTGGCATCACAGCTCATAGCAACCTCCAACTCCTGGGCTGAGGCGATTCTCTTGCCTAAGCCTTCCAAGGAGCTGGGACTATATAAGATGTTGTTTCTAATGTGGAGGTAGTAAAGTACGATACATTTGCTCACCCATCATAAAGGTTATAGCTGACACTCCTACAACAAAAGGTTAACAATACAAAAGCCAAACTTAATGTTTTCTATGACATGGGGGCCTTCAGAAATGAAGACCCAAAGACCAGGGGTTAAGGGGACAAAGCTAATAAGACCTGGGTTCCTCAACATGGCAAATGCCATACTTCTGAGCCCCAACATTATCTTCCATTAGGAAATCTTTAGAGAAAAAATATTGCACGGAATTGTGGGACATGGTCTAGATTATGTGGTAACTGTTCTCAGTGTTGTGTGAGCTCAGAGAAGACGACGCAGGGAAGACTGGCCTGGGGGAAGGTTTTACCACATTCAAACTTCCCTTTACTTTGCAGGGGAAGAAGGTACATCCAGCTAAGAAAGAAAAACAAGCAAGAGCAAGTGGTTATGAAAGACTGGGGAGGGGTGGGTCCCCGAGAGCTTGGGGCAGGGAGAGGTCAGGGAAGTTCATACAGGGAATTATGTTGAGATTGGTTGGGGGGAGTAGAATAAAACAAGAAACAAAGAAAGAAAGTTAAATTTCATGTGGGAGTATGTGATTAGTCAAGTTTTTGAAGCAAGTAAGAGACTGAAGTAAAGAAGGTAACTAGGAAATTTTAAATTTTGTACCCCAAATAACATGTAGGATACACTACTCTTCAGCTAGTAGGTAGAAGAATACACTAGTCTACCTACCCTATTTCACCCTCATCTATGCTTTGAAAACTTCTTATTTTCTTTTAAATGTTGAACCATGCCAATCTACTAGAAAACATCTTTAAAGGGTTATGAAAATTAAACCAAAGTTATTCATTTTTTTTAATTTGATGTTTTAACATATTTGCATGGTTCCGAATTCAACAGTAAGTGAAGCATTTGTTGCATAGATACAGGATATAAAACTGTGCATTATGAGAGAGAGAGTAAAAGGAAAAAGGAAAACTAGCTGGGCGTTGTGGCAGGCACCTGTCATCCCAGCTATCCAGGAGACTAAGGCAAGAAGATCACTTAGGCCCAAGAGTTTGAGGTTACTGTGAGCTATGACGCCACATCACTCTACCAAGGGCAACATAGACTCTGTGTCCAAAAAGAAAAAAAAAAGGGAAATAGTTCATGAGGCTTAGGCTTAGGTGTGTGTGTTTTTAATCCCTTGAAATATATCCTGGAGATCTTTCCATATCGTTCTTTTTCCTGTAATTGCCCAGTGCTTCATTGAATGATCACGTAAGTCCCTCACCTAAATGTGGGGCACACGTGTTAGTGGGCTGGGAGCAGGATTGGAAAGGTCAAGGTGGACATACCTGTGGCTTCATTAGACAGCCCCAATCCCTCTCTGGGGGAGTTGTAGATTCTGCCCACACATCAGCAGCCTGTACGGGTTTCAGATCCCTAAGTTTTCCAACTGAGGATGTTGTTAAACATTTGAGGCTTGTTGATATAATAAGTGAAAAATATGACTTCAATTCAGTTTTTATTTTATTTCTTGTATGATGTAATTCCAAAGTTAAACAGGGATAGAAAGAAAGAAGAGGCTATTGACTGAAACAACAAAAGCAGGAGAAAGATTTGATTTTGGGGGAGAACTCGTGAGTTTAGCCTTTCACCTGTTGCAATTAAGGAAAATGAGAGACTTGAATGAGAACAGCAGTTCTGAAGAAAGGGTGGGATCACTGAAGAGGCAATTTAGAGAATCATTATGTCCTTAGAAAGATGATTTAAGTTTCTTTTTCTCTTAAAAAGCAGGTGTCTTGATATAAACCATGATAAGTATGACTAAAATGTATTTTCTTTACAGTACTTTCATATTTTTGTTCATCAAAAGTGAAATACCAAGTAACACGTGTTCCGTGGACACCACACCATTAATGACAGAGCATGTAAGTATAGTATGAGAAATGACTTGATTTGAAACATAAAATAAAAGGAGAATACATAAATATGAAACATAGATGAGAACATATACATAGTCCTTCATGGCTGCATGAAATAGCATATTTATTATACCAAGGTCTATGTGGCAATCAATCAATGTTTTCACAGTAAAACTTCTCCGCAAGCACAGACCTCAGCAAATAAAGAAGTCTATTTATTTTTATTAGTAGGAGATCTCAATTGGGAAATAGACACACACACACACACACACTCACTCACTCACTCAGGGTACCAAAAAAATATATACCCCTTTTAAGAAAGGGAGAAAACTATTAAAATTGTAATAGTCAATATATACCAATCACAAAGATGACATTTAAGCACTTCTTGTAATTGCAGCAAACATGACTTGAGTATTACAATTTTAATAGCTTTTTCTTTCCTAAAATGTATGTGTGTGCATATATATAACAGACCCCATATTTTGGAATGCTTTGAAGATTTCTACAGTAGAGGAATCCTCCATACTGTGGTGAAACCTAAGCGTCATTGTGGAAAGGAGGACGGGGGAGGCTCTGAAGTAGGCCTGGGGGAGCAACTGGTGAGAGGAAGCTGGGGAAAGGGCGAGTGAAGTCCTATGGCAGTGAGGAACTGGAGTCGCTTTGCACCCTGTTTCTCTTTGCTGCTATGTTCTGTCTTTCTCACAGGTGAAGATAGAGCACATGTAGTGAGTCACTGTTTTGACCTTGAAGGATCAATCTGTGGTAGTTTGGAGTGGCAAATCTGGGTTACACAGGGGCAACCTTTAAAAGGAACGTGACACAGCGTAAGTGTCAGCACATACATAGGCAGAAGTGATTTCAGCCCCCATTGAACACACTGAGACTTAAGCCCCCACTGTCTCCAGAAGCCTCTACCTGCCTGGCCAGCACCACCCCGCTGCCCTGAGTCCCACATCCCCACTGGGGTGCTACTTCCCTGCTCAGCGCTACCTCCACTTCTTACTTCAAAAGTCATTTCTCATTCCCTTCTTCCCAACTCAGATGACTGAAATTTTTGTTAACTGACTCTAAAGTCAAATAATAATTTGCTTAAGTATAAGAGAGAAGAGGTTTATGAACCTGTAGGCATATCTCATCAGGGACGTGTTTCAGGGAGAACGGAGAAGGTGGAGTGGAGAAGGCTTCTGGGCACCAGCCTCTAGGGATCCAGATACCTCCTAACCAGCCCCCCTTCAAACAAAGGAACAAAATAGAATAAAGTATATGCAACACAGTAGGCTAACTGCCTTGGATTTTTTCTAGGGAAGGTGGAAGGATAGACGCAAACTAGGTTTGCTCAGACAGATAAACAGCATGATTGGCTAATATACAGCCGTACACAGTGAGCTTCTACAGTGGGAGAAAGCGTGCTTGCCCAAGGAAAATCTGGCTTAGCACATGACAAAAATCATCTCTTACAAAAGGCTTATAACAGCAAGGATACTTTAGTCAAAAGGCACAAAAGCTTACAGTTGTCCCCTTTATTGATGGGGGGCATGTTCCGTGTGGATGCCTGAAACTGCAGATAATACCAAACCTTGTAAATATTATCAACTGTCTTTTTGACCAAGTCACGAAGATGGCTCCTGAGTGACTAATGGGCGAGTAACATACAGCGTGGACCTGTGGACAAAGGAGGGTTCACATCCCAGGAGGGACAGTGAGGGACTCATGTGACTCTAAACAACGTTCAATTTCTGCATCAACTTTTTGTTTCCAGAATTTTTCATTTGATATTGTTGGACTGTGCTTGACAGTAGGTAACTGAAAGTACACAAGGTGAAACCAGATAAGGGGTGATAACTGTACATTCAACAATAAAATTATTATGAACTTGCTTATAATTTTTCCTAATTTAGAATTTCAACCTAATCTTGAAACACAGCTGGAAATGTTTTACTGACTTATTCAGTAAAAATAATCAGTACAAAAAAATGCTTATTTATCTTAGGCATTCCATAGCAGGACAGTCTGAGTTTTTCTTGGTTCTGATTTCTTTAAAGATTATGCAGACTATTAAAATATGCCAATAAAACACAAGAGTTATAACTTTTTGTTAGTTTTGAGAAGTATATCAAAGTAACCACATATGAAACTCTGAGAATTTTAAATGAAGTACTCACCAACTCCCACACCGTTCTGAGGGACAGAGGAACTGGATCAGAAACCATTTGAGTCTAGAGACACCAGAATGCATAGGTGATGTGTTCACACATCAAAGCACGTTTGAGAGAGGAGAAAGAAACCCTGGAAATCTTTTCATCGCCAGTGTGTTTTATCAACTAAATGCTCTTTTTGTTTTTCCAACAGGTAATCAAGGAATCCCAAGATCCCTGTTCCTGGGTGGATAAACTTTCAAAAGTACACTACCGTCTGGTGTAAGTAGAGGTTCCTTCTCTGTGGGTTATTTCATATTTGATTAAAGCAGGGATTGCCAGGGTGAAGTGGTACTCATCTGATTTCAAGAAGAAAATGGGCATGCAGGCTCAGGGCCCATAGCTCAGCAGTTAGGGCACTGGCCACATACACCGAGGCAGGTGGGTTCGAACCTGGCCCAGGCCTGCTAAACAAAAATGACAACTGCAACAAAAAAATAGCAGGGCATTGTGGCGGGTGCCTGTAGTCCCAGCTACTTGGGAGGCTGAGGCAAGAGAATCGCTTAAGCCCAAAAGTTTGAGGTTGCTGTGAGCCATGATGCTATGGCACTCTAAGAAGAGCTACATAGGGCGACACTGTCCCAAAACAAAAAAAAAAAAAAGACGAGGAAAAGAAAATGGTGATGCCAGCTTTCTCTTTTAGCTCCATGGGGCAATTTTCTTTGACCCCTGAGAATTTTAGGCATGGATGCCCTTGAGCTCAGCTGCCTCAAGCACTTACCGAGCCTTTGCAGTATTTCTAACCAACAGGTAAAGGACAAAAGAAGCCTCATTTTGCAGGACTTGTGCACCTAAATTAAAAAAGATAATGTGAAAGCTGACAAGCCCTCAGCAGTCAGTCAGATTGAGCCAGAGTTTCTCTAACACTGCACCATTCAAAATGTGCACCCTCCACTGGGAACATCACTGCCCAACTTTTAGATAATTTTATAATCTCAAGATATTCATTGTGGAATATAGTGAAACATTCTGTGTCCATGTGAGTCCTACCCCCACTGCCTTTCTAGGGACTCAGAGAGTTAGGCTCAACACCAGCCTTCAGAGTGTTTGGAATTTTGTTTTTTGGACTGCCAAGGAAATACATAATGGTTAATTGCTTACATTTCCTAACCAATAGTTTTTTTGAACTTTATGTGGTGACACCTTCTTTTGACTCAAGCATGTAAAGCTTTCCCTGGGAAAGGAGGCCTGACAATTAAGTTCACAAACTCATCCCAGAAGAAGTGCTGCGTACCCCATTGCTGAATATCACTATGGTTGCCTTCAAGGCGCTCCCCTTGGGGAGCTGTGCACCAAGGCCAGTGCCTAGTGTCCGTCCACAGATATCATACAACTTATGATAGCCAAGGCTATTTATGTAGGCTGTGAAATATTCTCATCTCTGTAATGATGGCTTACAGCAACAATCTTATACCTTCTGTAAATCATGTACTTCCAAAATTAGTCCATGGAGGACTGAAGCTACCCTCTAAGATAGATAGGTACATTCAGTTTAATTGCTTGTGATTTGCATTTTGAAGTATCCTTCAGTTATGATGCCATTTGTGAGTTTGTCAGAAATATTGCTTCGACCCAAGATTAATAGTGATTTATTTGTTTTTTAAGGGGCTGCAGTCTTGCCGTGATATCCGGAGTACTCTATGGGTCTACATTTGTGCCAATCATTTATATCAAGGACCACAGCAAAAGAAATGACAGCGTGTACGCTGGGGCAAGCCAATATGGTGAGAGGAAAGCTATTTTACTTTATAAAAAAGTCCTTAATGTTTATTTTTATGACCAGAAGAATTGTGGTAATAGTAAATATAAATGGCTCTTACCTTTTCATGGTAAGTGGTGAATAAGAAAGGCAATGAAGGCTAATAGAAATAAAGGAGTATTTTGAGTATTTTTGTATGATCTTTAACATACAATCACAATTAATTTTGGTCGGGATTCATTTCAGCTACTTGGATCTTAACAGATGTTCTGGCTTTCCAATAATATTTGGAGATTATTTTCTAGTTAGATGATGTCTGGGAAAACATGTGTTCTTCTGCTCTTGTATGAAAGGCTAAAATGTGGTACATAGTACTTTAAAATCAAGTAAAGGTCCAGGTATAGCCTTAGTAAAGGTCAAAGTGTAGCTATTTAGTCAGAAAATACTGTTTTTCAAGCACAGAGTAGCAAATTGGAAGTCCCAACCCAATCCTTCCTGTTAATATCTCAGTTTCCAGCTGGAATTAATCTCTCAGGAGTAAAGTCAACGCTGTGTCCAGTAGCCTTGTGCATGCTCAAAAGGAGAAGAGGGAGTGTTTACTTCCGGGGTCCCATAATTAAGTTGAAGCATGGCTTATGCCCAGGAAATGATAAGAGAATGAAATTATTGATGAAATAAAGCTCTAAATCAGATTGGCACAGAAAATTAATGCGATCTGTGTTCAGATAAGGGAGAAGTTTGGAGGGCGAAAGTCATGAAAGATTGATGAAGAAGTTGAAATATGAACTCAGCTTTCACAGTGGAGAGATTCTAGTAGATGCCCTCGTTTCCTCCTTCCATTTACTATTTAGCCCTTATACACAGTACTCAAACCCTTTTCTTTTTTGTTTACTTCTTTCTTCTGTTAGGATTAATACGAACACTCTTTTGTATTTTTATAAAAGAATAAAAACTGATACAAACAATAACATAGGAAAAATTAAAAGAGAAGGAAAAACAAGGATGGGAAAAATAAAAGGAACCAGGAATGAATCTAAAAACTTGGCACCACACTTGTATACTTGCTAGAAATAAGCTATAAATTTGGCTCATAGGTTTCTTGTAGCCACAAGGGAAATCAGATGGGTCCCATGATTCAGTGCACATAAGATAAAAGCAAGTTATTATTCAGTTGTTCTTGGTCCTGGGGCATAATACACAATGTCCTCAAAAATCTCTTTAAATAAATAGAACAATGAGTTCGCAGGCCTCTAGCTTATGGCAACTCTGAATGTAATGTGATAGGACACTTTGTTCCAGTTTATTCTAGAGTGATTTTGTAAATTTTGTTTATTTAACAAACACACAGGTAGTATGTGTTGTATCCTAAGTGCTTTACAAATACTTAACTCAGTTAACCCTCATAGCAACTGATACCATTATTTTCTTAGTTTCACAACTGAGAAATGATTTGTCCAAGCCCTAAAGTTAGTGAGTAGTGGAATGAGGATTTGTACTTAACATGGTCCATGCATTTAATTTCTTCATTTTGTTATCTTTTGTGAGTCCCTATACAATGTACTATTCTGATATGATCCAGAAGTAGGATTTAAGATTTAAAAGAATAGAAAAACTCTCTTTCAAGCTTTTATCCATCAATATGGCCACTTGTTCTTATAGATTTCAAGTGACAGAAACATCACATCCAATGTAAGTTTCCCAGCCAACAGCCTGTTGTGCACCCATCTGTGTGGCCAGAGTACCATCTGCTTAAACAGTCAGTGGAGTTAGGGCTTTCAGGGATTGGGAAACCATCATGAGTTATTAACTCCCTCATGGACTTAGGTTTGTAATAAACAACTGAATAAAACCCTCGTTGGAATAACTTCCCAGCTGTCCTTCTGTGTGACTGTCATTTGCAACCAAGAGGCTGGTGTCTGGATTGATCAATAAAGCATATAAAATCAGCTCCCCCCAACTTTTTTCATCTACATTCCCACTGCCATCAATCCAGAGATTGGCTATAATCGCTACAGTCAATAATAAAATTAAATCTGAATATCTATTCTGAAGAGAAGTATCGACATCATAGTCACATAATTGATTGTGTCTTATTTAGTGTTCCCAGATGATTATAAAAACTAGCCTTTTAGATTTATCATAACTAATTTACAACTTAATATTTCTAGATTTTAAATATATTAATTAAAATTCTATGTTGGCAAAATGTAGGAACCTGATATGATTAAGTACAATTGATGGTTTCTTTAATTTCAAGGTTAATTTTCATGAGTCTATTTTATTTTCAGAAATCTAAATATACTGGGAATAATTTAAAATGATGTCTGAGAGTTTTGTAATCTGTATTTTCAGATTTAGACTACATTTTTGCACACTTCAGTGGCATCTTTCTTACAAGTACAGTTTACTTTCTGGCCTACTGTGTAGCCATGAAAAATAGTCCTCGGCTATATCCTGAGGCAGTCTTACCAGGTAAGATTATTTACTGCAGAAAATCATCTTATTATGTGAAAGTATCATCCATTAGTCATTGAGCTTGAATAATTCTCTATTGGAAACCAACCCAGACTATGTGTGTGAGTGTGTGAGTGTATGTGTCTGTGTGTGTCTGGGTGTGTTCATTCATTACCTTGGTGACTTTGCCCCAGCTCATCACCAAATAAGAAGTTTTTAAAACCCATGAAACTGGATATAAACTGTAGTCCAATCTAAGATCTTCACGTTTGCCCCAAATCTTCTATATTAATCATCAGTCTTTACTATATCTTTTTCACTATCTAAGGATTTATGTTAAAATCAAGCTCTTGTAACTCTTAAAAAAAGAATATCAACAGTACGGTCAGTTGGGAAAAGTTTCTCCACAAAATAAGAAGAGACTGTTACAAAATTTTTTTAAAAAGTGTACATTAAATACACATGCTTTGGAGTTAATCCATTAGGCCTTGGTTATGGACAGAAAAAATTCACATGCTAGGAATTTGCTATAGTTTAATTTGGAATTTAGGTCCACAAGCAAAATGTTTTAAAGAATAAAGCATAAGTCCCAGATTCATTTTGAGTGCCTGACTGATTTACCCTGAAGTGTGCCACCTCACAGAAAATGGTAGGCTATTTACTGAATGCCTCGCTTAAGTATTTTCTGGCATCTTCCCTTAGCTATGGCATCACTCTGAAGCTCACTTTATGGCTATGGTTTGAAGTAAATGGGTTTTGCAGAGAATGTTTAGACCCTGTATCTTTCCTAGGCTCCTTTCCACTGTCCAGTCTCCGCCTCTGCTAGTACTTTGGGTACTTCATTTAATGTCGGTAAAGTGAAGACTTGATTATTTACCCACGGAAGTCAAGAGCAGGGAATCATCTGGTTTCACAAACAACCATAAAACACGACTTAAAAACCCACATTGGACAACAGTGATGCTAGGGACGTATTTACATGTGCACTTGAATATTCCTGTCCTATCTGAGGGTGAATTCCTCGGGGGAGGCACATGGTTTGCAAACGTGCGCTGTCTGTGTGTTCCAGGATTCCTGTCCGGGGTCCTCTGGGCGGTAGCTGCCTGCTGTTGGTTCATAGCTAATCACTCTCTAAGTGCCGTGGTCAGCTTTCCCATAATCACTGCTGTAAGTAGCTGAACTGTTTTTACAAATTTCTGTTTTATAAATGTAAATCTAGTTTTTCTGAAGCACGCTCAGTGAATCACTTTAGTGACTGTTGCGGGGTTTTATTTCTTAGTAGTAAATCAATACATTCAGGTAGATATATTGACACTCTCTGATCGGCACGTCCTCGATGCGAAGCAACATCGCTAACTTCACTTTAGCAGGTTTGTTAATCCTTAATCTTTATAACATCTCTACAGTTTTTTATTTTCTCATTTTGCCTACTGTCATCTTGGGCACATTATAATTCGCTATTTAATCGAATAAGATTAATGTTATTATTAATCTTACTAATATTAAGATTAATATTATTCTTTACTTAGAATATTAATCTTTACTTAGATAATTTACAAATATAAAAATGATTTTATGTATATCATCACACTTGAATCTCATGACAATCTTGGGAGACTAAAAGTACTTCTTCAGACTCTTCTTGAGATGGTCCTTCGTTGTTTTTAAGGAAAACTTTCAGATACCACCGATGCACGGTATTGTCTCTGGGTAATGCCGTTGATTACGGCATACTTAATACCACTTGCTTCATCTGATTTTTCAGGTGTCAATTATGTAAAGCAAGGTTAGGTAACATCAAAACAAGCAATTTTTCTTTACCCTGGCAGGATAAGCATTGATAGGATTCTCTCCACTCTGAAAGACGAGAGAACTGAGGCAGTAGCTATGAGCACTGTCTAAAATCACAGCTAGTAAAAATCAGGAGACTTCTAAATGCAGACTTTCTGGTACACAATGCTGCCTTCTGCCGTCAGCATGGCCTCCAAACAAGGGAGAGTCTGACGCGGGTTTGTCATGACGTGGGGGTCACTAGATATAGACAGGGACACTGCCATGTGTCACGACGTGGGGATCACTAGATACAGACAAGGACACTGCCATGTGTCATGACGTGGGGATCACTAGATACAGACAGGGACACTGCCATGTGTCATGATGTGGGGATCCCTAGATACAGACAGGGACACTGCCATGTGTCATGATGTGGGGGTCACTAGATATAGACAGGGACATTGCCATGTGTCACGACATGGGGATCCCCAGATACAGACAGGGACACTGCCATGTGTCAGGACGTGGGGATCCCCAGATACAGACAGGGACACTGCCGTGTGTCACGACGTGGGGATCACTAGATACAGACAGGGACACTGCCGTGTGTCACGACATGGGGATCACTAGATACAGACAGGGACACTGCCATGCTGGGTTCATACGTCTGTCCTAGATATTCTAGACTGCTGACCAGTTGTTCACCTGCATGTCCTGCTTCCTAAATCATCACGACAAACAAAATTTGCCTAAAACATTTTAGCAGCACACTTGTGCAAACCTAGAAAACTGATTTTTTTTTGGAAACACCGTGTCTAATCTAAAATGCCTTGTATAAACATTTCATATAAATTTCAGGTTTCAAGCAGTATTTTTGACAGTTCTCTGTTCCTAAGATTTTAGCTTTCAAATGCAATAGATTTAAATAGTGAAAGTT
Source organism: Perodicticus potto (assembly GCA_963574655.1). NCBI lineage: Eukaryota > Metazoa > Chordata > Mammalia > Primates > Lorisidae > Perodicticus > Perodicticus potto. Next base: position 748 of record CAUYRH010150785.1, on the reverse strand, counting down.
TCTGTATAAGGAACTCACATTGTGATACTCTTATGCCTGCTGAGGGAAGATGGAGCAAGTTGTAACAAATTTCTTTAAGTCCAAAATCCTAATAATGGGAATGGCAAGGGATTCAACCCAAATTCTTTCAGAAGGAATTAGAAAGAATTTGTTCCCCCTTATCTCAAGGATATTTAATGTTGAAAGTAACAAAAAATGTATCTAACTAGCAAAGGGACATAAAGCTTACTTGTTAAATGCTTAAAATCAAATTCATGAAGAAAAAGGTGCATGATATGTTCCTTAGCTATAAACACAGACATTATTTGATAGTATTAAATTCCACTGCATAAGGAGTAATATTTACTATAGATCATTCATTATTTACATAAAACAAACTTTTTTTTTTTTTTTTTTTTTTTTTTGAGACAGAGCCTCAAGCTGTCACCCTGGATAGAGTGCCGTGGTATCACAGCTGACAGCAACCTCCAATTCCTGGGCTCAAGCGAGTCTCCTGCCTCTGCCTCCCAAGTAGCTGGGACTGCAGGTGCCCACCACAACGCCCGGCCATTTTTTGGTTGCAGCCGTCATTGTTGTTTGGCGGGCCAGGTTGGATTCGAACCCACCAGCTCAGGTGTACGTGGCTGGCGCCTTAGCCCACTGAGCCACAGGCGCCGAGCCTACTCATTCAATTATTGCAAGCATATTCTTTATGTCCTTGAGCATATGAATAGCTCCTTAAAAATCCTTGCTCCATTAAAACAAATAA
>CAUYRH010150782.1:0-10578 GCA_963574655.1 Perodicticus potto | reverse complement strand
CCTGTCTTCTTTAGAGAAGTTTCTTTTCAGATCTTTTGCCCATCCTGAGATGGGATCTCTTGTTCTTTTCTTGTAAATACGTTGGAGTTCTCTGTGTATTCTGGTTATTAAGCCTTTGTCGGAGGTATAACTCGCAAATATTCATTTTTTAAATTTAAGATTTAAAACTTGCTTATCTCAAAAGGCTAGGAAGTAGTTTAAACATTAATTAACATAAAATGAACAAAGGGCTGAATACCTTACATTTTCCCCTGAAGATCACTTGTCTACCCTTTATCTCTCTGTTGTCTGTCCTGGGCTTGTTCGTGGAAGCTACTAGACATATATGCATACTAAGTGTTAAACAACCAATTTATAAAAAGAAAAAAAGTGGAATGTATAACATATAGTAGAACTTGAAAAATAGCTGTTGTAGGAATTAATTTGTGGTTTTAATTTTACATTTTATATATCCAAACATTAAGTTTCTAATTGCATTGCAGAAGATAAAACTAAGAGTAAAAGAAATGAGTTCCCTTGCTATCTCTGCCATACTGTGAACACAGTTAACAGTAGCAATAAAAACACAAAATCCAATAATGGGCCACATTGTTCTTCATGCAATAAAGAAAGATTCTTCTGGGACTGTGGAAAGGACACAAATGGAAGTGAAACATGTGAGTGAAATTCATTGTTACTCTTTTTAGTTTGACAAATACACCATTGTTGGCAATGCTACAGGCTTTCATGGCACAAAGAATGACCTAACCACTCATAAACTTGTCCTAATGGATGATCTTAGATGTTAGTCCAATAATAAGGTTTTCAGTAGTTAGTCCATTTCTGGTGTTTAGGAAGAAATGGCCTTCTCTGTCTGCATGGTAAGTACAAGAGAGAGCTGTGGTATATTAATTGGCATTTTCCCTCCTACTACCAAGTTAAAAAAAAACTACATGCAATCAATTCAGAAAGTGCTTGAAAACAAAGAAAATATTTGCTGATATCAGATAGCTTTCCACCTTCATTAAGCATTAGTGGCTTTGGTTTAATATCAATACTCAAGTATAGCAAAAATAAACTTTGATAAATACACATGTATAATAGGAGCATATAGAAGTCATTAAAGAATATCCACAGAGATGACATGCATGAATGGAATCAAAAATCCTTTCTGCAGCTTTGTTTCTCATCTGCGTGTTAAGCAGTTCTTAAGACATGTATGTTGTACCCTTTATATTAGGATAAACTAGGAGGAAGCTATGTACACAGCCACATATCAAGTTAGGAGGGTTCTGGGTCCTCAAATCAAAATGACAGGAAGAAGTGGGAAGCCAGTTCAAGTAAAAGAGGTATAGTTATTAGAAAGAACTTTTGAGAGAGGAGCCAGAGGCAACTCAGGTGAATTATTTACAGAGAGATGGGGGTACAGGGACCACAGTATGGGTTAAGGACCCTGCTGTTTCAGACAGGACTTGGTAAGTGCATGTCTTAGACCACATGATCAGCTATAACAAAATACAATAAACTATATAGTTTATCGACAACAGAAATTTATTTCCCACAGTTCTGAAAGCTGAAAAGTCCAAGATAAAGTGGGGTCTGACTGGGGCACCTAGCTGTGTCCTCACAGTATAGAAGAATCCAACCAGCTCTCTGCAGTCTGTCTTATAAGGGTACTAATCTCAATTACAATAGATCTGCTTTTATGCCCTAATCACCTCCCCAAAGATCCCACATCCTAACAACATTTCCTTGATATTAGGATTTCAGCTTGTGCATATTGGGTGAAAACTATTCAAACCATTATTTTTCATCTTTGCCCTGACCAAATTTATTCTTTCTCATAGGCAAAATATATTCCTTCCATCTCTATAGTCTTAAAAGTGTTACCTCATCCAGCATCGACTTAAAAGTCTAAAGTGTCACCTGAATATCTTCTCAATTATATATGAATGACACCCAAGGTGCTCTTCATTTTGAGGCAAACCTATGAAATTAAACATGTTAGAGTCTTCCCCAAAACAGTGGTGGGACAGGGATAGGAGAGACTTTCCACTTTCCTATCATGAAAAGTGGAAACACAAAAGAAGGAAGGAATTATAGATCAAATCAATTTCAAATCATAACAGGGAAAACAATATTAAATCATAAGACTTGATAATGATCGTTTACTCCTTGTCCTATGATCTGGATTCAGTACAACAAGTATGGAGGTCAAGTGCTCTGGGCCATTCTACCTCCATGGCTTTGCTGGAATGAGCCTACACTCCAGGTCTCATGGGTTGGAGTTAAGGCTGTGAAGCTTTCCTAGGCTTGAGTTACAAATGGGTTACTCTACAGGTCTTGGGTGATGGGAGCAGCCACGCTCCACAATTTCGCTAAGCATTGACTCAATGGAGTGTCTCTATTTTGACCCCATCTCTGTGTCAGTTGTCTGACTGGAACTCTTGGCTACCTTAGAAAAGACTTGAAATCTAGTTTGTGGCATAATGTTCCTATAGCTCTTGTATTCTGTACTGTGGTGGAGACAGCACCGTGAAGATGCCACCAAGATTTATATTGGGACATTACCCAAAAGCATGATTCTGGAATGTGAGAGGGAAGCCTTTAGATTGCTCTGCACCCTAGGACCTTAAATTCTGGGTTTGTGTTGGAAGGGATGATCCTGATAATCTCCAAAATTCCTTCAGGGCTCATTCCTTCTATTAAATAACATTTGGCTTCTAATGATACATATTGATTCTGTTTATCAAGTAGTAACTTGTCTACACTATTGGTGTTCTTTCCTGAACTCATTTTCCTCCTTTTTTATAGGCTTAAGAATTTTTCAAATCTTTGAGTTCTGAATTCTTTTAGATTAAAAATGTTATTCTTGAAATGCTTATTTCATTTTTAATATAAACATTCAAGAGAAGCCATGAGATATTTTCAACACTTCAAGCATAAATTTCTTCAGTCCACTATATGAGTTTTTTGTTCACAATTTCTACCTTTTATAAAACACTAGGACATGAACAGAATTCAGCCAAGTTTTTTGCTATATTATATCAAAGGTCACCATTCCTTCCATTTCTAATATATTTGTTTCATCTTGAGACCCCATTAGAATGGCATTTATCATTTATACTTCTACCAACATGCTGTTCATGACCACATAGTAATCTCTAAAATGAGGCATTCTCTAAAGCTCCCTTCTTGGACTCTGACCAAAATCACCCTTAAATGGCCCATTTATGGCAATATCGGCTTTTTTTAGCATGCACCTGAAAACTCTACATTACCCAGTTCCAAAACTGCTTTCAAATTTTTATATATATATAGTCATGTCCTGCATAAAATGTTTGTCAGCAACTGACCACATATACAACAATGGTTCTGTAACATTATAATACTGTGTCTTTACTGTACCTTTTCTATGATTAGACAGAAAATACTAAATACAGAAATACTTACCACCATGTTACAATTGTTTTCAGTATTCAGGGCAGTAATATCACATATGGGTTTGTAGCATAGGATCAATAGGTTATACCCCACAGCTTATTTGTGTATTAGCCTTTACTATCTGAGTTCATGCAATACCCCTAATGATGGTCACATACATTTACCCATTTCTGAAAATGTATCTCCGTCATTAAGCCACACATGACTTTAATGGCAAAACTCTACTTTTGCTGCAGATTCTTGCCATAGACTATTCAAGATGCTATAACAAAATACAATAAACTTCATAGCCTATGAACAACAGAAATTAATTGTTCTCATTTTTTGAAGCTACAAAGTTAAGATTAAGAAGCTGGTGGAGTTGGTGTCTGGTCAGGGCTTGCTTCCTCATAAATGATGCCTTCTAGCTGTGTCCTTGTATGAGAGAAGGGACCAGGGAGGTCTCTGAGATCTTTCTTACGAGCACACTAATTCCAGTCATGAGGAATCTACCCTGGTGGACACTGCCGTAGGCATTAGGATTTCAACAGAGCAATTTTGAGAGGACACAAATAATCAGAGGATAGCATGAATAGATTTTCACCACAACTATGCTGAAAATGAAGTTGGGCCAAGGGAATGAGCATGAAGCACAAAGAGCACTTGTTAGATTAGCAAATACATAGTATTATATTTGTAAAACTGGATATAACAGCGCTCATATTAAAGGAAACATATGTATAGAAAATTCATTATTCAGAAAGCATTTTCTGAAACACAAATGTACTATATTTATAAAAGATGAAGTTATTAAAGTGGCTATTTTGTATTTTTTCACTAGATTCATATGATATTCAGTGGATTCATTCCTGCATCCATTCAGCAGATAGCTATTAAGGGTTCTCTGTGTTTAGCCTTGAACTTTTACAATGTAAACAAACTGATGCATGTGCAGACACGGTACAGCTTACATAGAGTTCACATTTAGTGGGGAAAACTAGGACCTATACTGTGCATAAACTAGTGGAAGTAGGGTTCTTACTTTTTTTCTTTTTTTTTGAGACAGAGTCTCACTTTGTTACCCCTAGTAGAGGGCCATGGTGTCATAGCTCACAATAACCTCAAACTCTTGGACTCAAACAATCCTCTTGCCTCAGCCTCCCAAGTAACTGGGACTATAGAAGCCCACAAAAATCACTGGATTTATTTATTTGTTTGTTTGTTTATTTATTTTAGAGATGGAGTCTTGCTTTTGCTAAAGGTGGTCTCAAACTCCTGATCAATCCACCCCCCTCAGGCTTACAGATTATAGGTGTAAGCCATTGCCAGGCCCAGGTTCTTACTATTAATGAAATTTCGATAGTCGTTACATTTTCTTTCTTTCTCTCTCTTTTTTTTTAGAGACAGAGTCTTACTTTGTTGCCCTTGGTGGAGTGCTGTAGCATCACAGCTCACAGCAACCTCCAGCTCTTGGGCTTAAGCAATTCTCTTGCCCCAGTCTCCTGAGTAGCTGGGACTATAGTGGCCCACCTGTAGTGGGCCTGGCTATTTTTGTTGTAGTTTGGCTGAGGTTGGGTTTGAACCCACCACCCTCAGTATATGGGGCCGGCACCCTACTCACTGAGCCACAGGCACCGCCCATAGTCACATATTTTTTAAAAGTCTTATGAATCTATGCTTCTTTGTTTAGAGATGTTGGGCTGGGTCTTGGATCCTGTAACGTATATTTCTTTTTTATTAGGGGCTCTCCGATAGATAAATACTAGAGAGAATTAGCAGGAAATGAAAAGATAAGAGTAGGTAGAAGGAGAATTTACATTTTTCTGCATTCATACTTTATCAGCCTTTTCTAATGATCAACCAATCATATCTTTAATCTTAATATAATATCAGGGACCTACAGTTAAATGTTTACATATATAAGTAAGTATACATGTTACATATATATGTCATATATATGTCCTGTATATGTTTTACATATATGTATGTTTTATATATATACATATGTTAGTAATTCCAATATTAGCCTCATCTCTACTCAGAGATACCAGTGACAGTTTCAGATACATGAGCCTCTTCAACAATTTTAAGTTAGCTTCAAACTTATACCCTTTATGAATGCATTCTTTGCAATGGTAGATGTTTTGTTCATCTATTGATTTTCTTATCTATTTCTACTTTTTTCTTTCTTTCTATTTTGCTTAATCATTCGAAACTCCATATAACCAATTCCCTCTGTTAAATTAATTCGTATGATTCCTGTTTTCCTCACAAAGCCATGATCAATACCAAGATATTTTCATTAACAGGCTGTGAAATTAATCTCTTCAAGCACCGACTTCCACAAACCTAAAGAATTTTTTAATATTAAATATTAAAATGAAAAGACTGACTTCTTTGCTGGTTATAATGCAATTGATAGCTAACGGAAAACTTTGAAAGAAAAGAAAAGAAAAAAAGAAACATGCACTAGTTTGGGGCCCCAGGCTAAGAAGCAACAGTGACAGGATTTGTTTGAGTTCCTTACGGGTTCTGGTTATAGCCCTTTACCAAATGTACAGCTTGAAAATACTTTCTCCCATTCTGTGGTTTGTCCGTTCATTCTGTTGATTGCTGCTTTGGCTGTGCAGAAGCCTTTTAACTTAATCAGGTCCCATTTGGTCCTTTTTTCTTGTTGCTGTGATCACCTTTGTGCTCTTCTTCATCATCAATTCTTTGCCTCCCTAGACTGATGTCTATAAGAGTTTTTCCAACATTTTATTCTACAGTTGTTATCATGTAATGCCTTAGGTTTAAGTCTGTTCTCCATCATGAATTAATTTCTGTGAGTGGTGAGAGGTGCAGATCCTGCTTTGGTCTTCTGCATGTGGCTTATTTACCCACCACCATTTCCTATTTGGGGAATAGGAATTTTTTTTTCCAGTATATGGTTTTGTCTATTTTGGCCAAGATTAGATGGTAATATGAGGGTGGTGTTATATCTGGTTTTTCTGTTCCGATCCCTATGTCTTTTCTTGTGCCAGTCACATACTGTTTTGTTTACTATACCTTGAAGTCTGGTAAAATGATGCCTCCTGATTTGTGCTTTTTGTTTACGGTTGCTATGGCTATTCAGGCTCTTAATGTAATTATATGCGAAGTATAATAGTTTTTGATATAAAATGAAATTTAAGATGCATATATAGACCTGCATTTATTTTAGCAATTCCAATATTAGCCTCATCTAATATTGAGTTTTAAATTAAAATCATCAGAAAATCATAAAGACATAATAAGATCTTCCCATTTCCCCTTATTTTTCTTATGTTGAGTAAAGAGTGAAAAGCTGGATCAAAGTCCTTGGAAACAGGAGGACAAAAAAAAGTTAACAAAGTGGTATGGAAAAGCAAAGAACATAAAATGTTGGCATCAAAACTATCATTTTTTTTTCACATGGAATGATTGGAAATCAAGAAGAAGGCAACGTGGCTACAGTAAATGGCAGTGCAAGTTTCAAGGCAAATGCAAAGCTGAGCTTTATTGTACAATGAAAGTAAATGTGCCCTGTGAGAAGCAGATATTTTGTAATTATGTCTTTCTTTAAAAGACCACTTTTTTCATAAATTACAAATAATCTCATTTTAAAAAATTTTCTCCTTGATGGAGCACTTTATCTGGCTGAGCCAGCAGCTTTTCTTTATTTTTCTGTATTTTCGCTCCTGCTGTGTTTGATACATCAGCAGCTGTACTAATTAGTGAAATATGGTCATTATGTAAAAATCTACAGAGAATCCCTGCCTATATAAATAATCACCAAAATGACATTGAATCTCTTAGTTAATTAGTAAATACCTTAGAATGCACCCTTGTTGAGTTTCTTAGCAAGAAAAAAAATTGTATCATACTTAATATTCATAATAATAATATGGATACATCAGTACAAAATATTCCTAAGAATCAAGTTAATCAATTCAAATACAATTATGAACCCATGACATTTCTCCCTTGTTGATATTAACTCTACTCTTTTTCACAGCAATAATTTTATGTGCCACAATGTTTTTCCTTTGAATTGGGGGAAAACTACTGTCACAAAAAGGGATATTGTTTATGTGAAAGCACTACTCACTCAATTCATTTGAGGTTTAATCTTTTATTCATATTTGTGAAAACATTAGCTATGTACTTCAAAAATTAACAAACAACCTCGAGTATTTTATTTTACAGTCTCAATCAGATTTAACCTTCAGATTATTGAAAAGTCAGTGATGGCAGTAAAATATTAGGCAATAAAACAGTAGCCACAAGGTCTTAAGATCTGAATAAGAGTGTTGATTACTTGAAATCCTTGGTGGTCATTTCCCTAAAGTTTCAAAGATTTAGCAAAATGAGACTTTTTTATTAAGGCCAATTGTTTTCCACACTATGGAATTTTCATTCAACATGTAACTTTAAATTTATGCTAGTCTCTTATAAACAGCTAAAATGAATAATACCACAATATTCACAGGTGACATTCAAAAGAAGTGTTTACTTAGTCCTACAAAATTGAAGGCAAGGGCTGTGAATTATTTTTACCAAATGTTTGTAATCAGAAAGTTATAGCTTAATTCTATTTAATTCCAATTACTAAACATTGGTATGAAATTGGTAATGTTCTATTGTCAGGGTCAAGGAAAGCTCTTTTTATACCCTCCAAAGGTTTTCTAGGAAAAAGCTAATCATAGACAGATTAATAAGGTAAAAGGCTTGCATAAGCCTTTAAAAATAAAAATACACATAGCATCAGCAAATTGCATAAGAATGAATACTCAATAACCCTAACCCTAACCCTAACCCTAACCCAGATGTTTACATACCATTCTTCATAGAAACAGGTTTGATGGACAAAGGTGGCAATTTTTGAGGGGTCATAAATGATTTTAGGAGAGTAGAATGGACACGTGGTCAGGCTGTGGTTAGTAAATAATTTACTTTGAAAATTGAAATAAACTGGAGTCAGGTACAGTGTTTAATTTTCATTTTCATCCTCTATATTAAATTTTAACCTTCTATGATAAATGAAACTTTACAAAGAACAGTGAAGACAATTGTGTTTTATTTTTTCAGGTTTGATTTTCAGGTAGATAAGGGAATTTAAAAGAACAGCGTCATTTTGTGCTCCTAAAGAAACAAAGTGTTGAAAGGCAGAAAGCTGGGGAAGGTCAAAGGCCTTAAGGCTTTACTAAGTGTAGAATAAAAATATCTTAAAAACTAAGAAAATGCCATGAAGGCTATGCCAACCAGTTTGATGAAAATATTTCAAATTATACATAAAACCAGCACATTGTACCCCATGATTGCATTAATGTACACAGCTATGATTTAAAAAAAAGGAATTAAAAAAAAAGAAAAATGCAATAGTTTGGGGTAGCATTTTCTGCTTCCAAACATTCTCTTGACTGAAACTTCCCTCAAAGTGTTAAGCATTAAAGCTTAATTGGCGGCTTTGGGAGAAAATTCAAGTTAGTAGATGACTTGCAAGGGATCCTATTAAACTAGTCTCCTAATTCTGGGAATAGGTAGTCTAATTAAATAGGGGCTTCATTTTAGGAGATGACATTGTAGACGGGTTCTCAAAGTGAGGCCTTTAGGTATGATTTGGCACACAAATCTTTGATAAGAGGCATTTCTATGAAAACAGAAGAAAAATAAAGATTAATGGCTGCAGTAGTCTACAAATAATTTCTGAGTCTGGAGGGAAGTAAATTGAGAAAATTTCTGAATATGACGTGAAGCATCATCAGTTGGAGCAAAGTAGGTAGTGGTAATTTTAATATTTTCTTAGATGACAGTTGTATGTCACCAAGTTTGTCCAAATATAAGCTGTTGTAGTGATTTTTCCTTAAAGGCAATTTAACTAGCTTCAGTGTGAATGAACGTAGGGAAAGGAAGGTTTTTTAGTGCTTCTAAGTCAGAAGGGTGAGAGAAAAATTAGAAACATTAATCTGAAGAGACATAGACAGATATTCGAAAAAATTAAAGTCTAGATAATAAAAAATAAAAAAAATCAGTGGGCTGAGGCAGTGGCTCACACTTGTAATCCTAGCACTTTGGGAGGCTGAAGTAGGTGGATCACCTCAGTTCAGGAATTGGAGAACATTGTGAGCAAAGCAAAACCCCTGCTCCATTAAAAATAGAAAAACTATTTGGGCATTGAGGCAGTTGTCTGTAGTCCCAGCTACTTGGGAGGGTGAGGCAAGAGGATTACAGCAACCCAGGTGTTTGAGGTTGCTGTGAACTACGAAGCCATGGCACTCTACTCAGGGTGACAGTGAGATTCTCTCTCTCAAATAAATAAATAAATAAATAAATAAATCAGTGACAGGGCTAGAATCTAGTGATAGATGGACTGCACTATAGGATATTTTTTTTCTGAAATGTAATTTTTTCTTTTTTGCATTCACTATCATTTTCAATAAAGATATTTATGGCAAAATCAATTTGCTTATCAAATAAATTTAGTCTCATTAATCTAACTGATTATTTGCAGATAGTGCAACAAGATAAAATAGGCTCTTTTTAAGTTGACTTTGTTAGATCTTCTGGTAAGAAACCTAAGGTTAGATATTTTAAAAGACACTCCAGCCTAGGAAGCAAAGCCAAACTCTTTCCATCAGTCTGTTTCTGTAATACCTGTACAAATTTGGTGAATTCCTCTTTTCTCAAGGTCCCCATTTTTTTCATCCTATTTTTTAACTTGAATTTTCTTGGCCCATCAAGAAGTTACATTTTCACGTACCTATTAGGCAATAATATGAGCCATGCATTTAAGGTATCAGGTCAGTTTTTCCAAAGTCTTTTATTGAATGTACCCATAAAAGCCAACCTCATCCCCTCAAAAAGTTTGCTTATACCTGAACATATGACATTCCAGTCAAAGCTTTGATAAAATTGCCAATGTCTCCAATTGTCTTTTGTTACAAAGGAAACAAAGGAAACAGATTTCTAATGAGTTTATGCAAATTATATTGTCACAAAATGATACACATATTTTCCAAATTATGCATGGATAACATTGAGAGAAAGGTAAATGCTTTAACCTCATTCACAAAAAGTACAGTTTAACAAATTGTTGTAAGCTATAGACAGCACAAAAGAAAAAAATTCTTAATTCTGAAAAACAAACCATAAAAAGAATAAAAAAATATTTCCAAT
>CAUYRH010150780.1:0-20476 GCA_963574655.1 Perodicticus potto | reverse complement strand
AGACAGAGTCTCAAGCTGTCACCCTGGATAGAGTGCCGTGGCATCACAGATCATAGCAACCTCCAATTCCTGGGCTCAAGCGAGTCTCCTGCCTCCGCCTCCCAAGTAGCTGGGACTACAGGCGCCTGCCACAACGCCTGGCCATTTTTTTGGTTGCAGCCGTCATTGTTGTTTGGCGGGCCCGGGCTGGATTCGAACCCGCCAGCTCAGGTGTACGTGGCTGGCGCCTTAGCCCGCTGAGCCACAGGCGCCGAGCCACCCCTCCTGTTTTTCATATAGCTAGTTTCTCAATCTTCCCAGACTTAACTATGTAAGACAGCCAGGGTTGTTCCCTCCTACCTACAGCTCTAGATTCTTAATATAGCATCTATTTCTGTCATTTACTTATCACAATCTGTAATTACTTGTTTATTATTTGTTTTTTCCATTAGATCCTAAGTACCCTCAGGGTACTACTTTCTGTCCAGTAGCAAGTACACTGCCACATACATGGTGGGCACTTAATACATACTAGTTGAATGCATGAAAAAGGGAGCTCCGTGCAAAGTCTGGAAGGAAAAGGATAAAGAGCATGTCATGATCCAAGAACTGAAAGAAGTTGGTATGGGGAGTGGTGAGAAAAGAGGGATGCTGAAGGTCACTTTAATGCTCAGTTATGGAACCAGATGTTAGAACAGTGGGAAACCATAAAGAACTTTAGGCAGGGAAGTAACATGATCTGATTTGGTTGGAGGAAGATCACTCTGACTGAGGGTGGAGCATAGATTGGAGGGGAAAGCCTAGAGGACACTTAATCCCTCTGAACCTCAGTTTCCTCCCCTGTAAAATGCATGATTATTATGAAAATAAAAGTTAATATATGTAGATTGTCTAATATAGTGTCTGGCAGTGATTAGGTATTCAAGAATGGTGACCATTTGCTTTTACTAATATTAATAGAATGTGCCAGCCTTGGTGACTAATTAATGTCGAAATAGAAAAAAAAACGAGAAATATTCTCCAAGAGAATACTTTGCCTTAAATTAGATAAGGCTGATGTATACAAAGGTTAAGAAAAATACATATGTGAAATAAATTCAAGTGAAAGGGTCAGTACGTTCAGTACAGTGATGACTATCATGAGAGTCATAGAAAAGTTCATTTTTGAGCAAATGTATTTTGCCACTCCATTTTTAAAAAATATTTGGATGCACACTGCAAACGGGATTCTCTCATATGGTGAGACAGAAGGCAGTCTTTACCCTGAAATAGCTTATAAACATCATTTTCAGGAAAAACTACAAACAAAAAGAATTGTAATGTTAGATGTATCTGCAAGGTAGGACACAGTTAGTGGGGCATAGTACTTAATGTTATACGTATTAAGTGCTCTGGAGGCTGAAAGAGAAAAGAACTAAATTGGGTTGCTTTGTCTTTCCTAAAATAAGTTTTGAAGATTTGACGAGGTGAAGCTAGAGGAAGTAAGTGGAGAAAAGCCCGTGGCATGTTGTGGTGGAGGGCGGGGAGGAATGTGAGGAGACTAGTTCTACTAGAGTGGGAGTGGTGACAGAGAACACAGCAGAAAAGGAGGAAGATTGTGTCCACTGAGTCCAGAGAAGAGCAGGCTAAAGACAGAAAAGTTGAAGTGAAGAAGAGGAAAATCATGGGTTTGACACTTGATACCTTATACATATAAGCATACACATATACCTTACACATAAAGTTGTCTTTTTGTGTCTGGTTTATTTCACTTAGCATAAGGTCTTCAGGGTTCATCATATTGTAGCATGGGGCCGGGTTTCCTTCCTCTTTAAGGCTGCATAATATTCCATTATATGCATAAACATTTTGCTGATCGATTCATCCTTCAATGGATGTTTGTTTTGCTTCCACCACTCTAAATTTTGTAATAATTCTGCTGTGAACTATTATATGGAAATATTTCTTTAAGACGTTACTGTTGGATATTTTTAGTGAACAGTAAGACAAAATAATCATTTATTTTGAATTATGGAAAATTTACTTAGTAAAGTTAGATGGAAAACTTTTAGTAGAAATTTTGAAGATACTCTGGGAACATTGCAAAAACCTTCAGGAATGGTTGAGACATCACTCCTAAACAGAATTATTTTTTCTAGCTTTAGGTTTAAGACCAGTATTACTTTTGAATTTGTAAATATTATTTATGAGCCGATTTTTAAGAAGACAAATTTTCTGGGTGATCTGGGCATGTTGTAAGAGGATGGGAAGAAATTAAAAAGTTCATGAACCTTTGGTAACTATCCAGTGTGTAACTGTCTTAAGTGCCCAGCCTGAACTTTCTTAGGTGTTCACTGCTATACCAAGCAGCGGTATTGACAAGGTTAGGTCAGATAGCCGCCACACTAACATTTGTGGTTTCTTCAGTGGGAAAGGACCATACACTTAACATGTATGCATTCAGATATAAATTACCTCACCATGCCAAGATCCAGTTTTTAGTTCATGATGTATCACTAAGGTGATTCTCTGTATTGTAATTTGTAACTTGCTCTTATGTCACTTTCTGAAAGTTTTTTAGTAGCTATAATTTTTCTGTTAAATTACATCTGACGTGAGAGACAAAATTATTTCAATTTCAGATCTTCATTGTAGTCTATCAATGTTTGGAGAGTATTTTGGGAGCTGGGTAAATATGTTCCTTATTCTTGTCTTAAATTCTAAATCTCAGATATAAATCCAGGTCAGGTATTAATCGACTGAAGCAGAAATCTAGCAAATTTACAGAAATTAGGTTTCAAATGATCTTGTACTTTGCATTAATTTAAAAACAGTGGAGAAAAAGGCAATTTGCTTTTCAGTGGTGCTTCACTATTTCCAAAGAATTAGTCATCATTAAGGCTGTAATAAATTGACTGAGTAACTTGCTGTTTTGAAGAGACAAAAGATTATTGTGTAATACCCAGATCCCTAATCTGTTTTTTCCCCAGTTTCTAAGTCATCTAGTTAGAAATTGTTACTTGCTGCAAGTTTAGAACTAAGTATACTTATCCTTTAAAGGCTGTTGATGTTGTTTCAGAATTTTTATGGCTCTTCACAAATGCTCCTGGCACCGAATGACTGGGTGCATCCTTGGGCTATTTAATTAATACGACATAGCATTGCTTTCTTCTTTAAAGAAAATTGTAACACTTAAATTTGTTAATTGAATGTACAAGTTCATTGTTGATTAAACTATTAGAAGCCAAATTAATTTTATTTCACAACCAGCTGATTGTTTTATTTCACTGTTGGGCCTGAAGTTCTGTAAATATGCTAATTTTCTATTAATGTTTAACATCCTACTACTATGTTTTATTCACACTTTATTATAGCAGTTTCATTCATTTAGCAAATGTTTTGGCATTTAGTATATACCAGTCAGTAGGCCAGGTGTTTTCTCAGCATATTTTAGTGTTGAAAGTCTCCTGTTAAATAATCTATGGGATATCTGGGAATTTTAGATCAGATCATTAAACATTTTCTTAAATTTTACATTATGCCAGAGGAAAAAAGATGTACTTCTTTGAAGCTGTTTTGTCAAAACAGTTTTAATTTTTACTGTTGCCTGTGTGTGTATTTGTGGAAGGCTAACCAGATATGTCTATCTAAATATGAGAATCAGAAATCAAAGCCATGTGATCTATTGGCTCTGATGTAAGATAAGCAGAACAAATAAATCCCTACTCCAAAAGGACTGATGCTTCCATTTTCTCTGCTCTTTAAAGTTCTAGAAACAAAATGCTCACAGTTGAATGTTTTACAGTCTATTGAACTAATAAGCGTCTTTACTTTGAGAGTTTGGTTTTTATGTAAAAGGATTACGGAGGTAGACATTTACTAGTGGTATTCGGTTGCACAAAAATTGACAGCTTTCCATTCTTTTGGCCAGCGGTTGGCCAGCTTTTGCAATTTCTTTGACCTTTCTTTTGCCTCTCATTAAGTCTGCTTTCCAGGCAACATGTAAGAGAAGAGGACGAGGGCAAAGAGGTTGACTTAGCAATTTCCAGATACAGCTCTGCTTTTACTGTCTGGGAATATAATTTTTCAGTCACTCCCCTTGCTCAAAGTTCTATTAATAAGGAAGAAGAGAATGAGTATTGGGTAAGTAGGTGTTAAAGAAAAAAGTATCCAGAGATACTTGTTAAAGCACATTAAGGAAAACTTTATACAGGACCATCACGATTGGTATAAGGACTGCTGCAACAAAATCTTACACGTGGGGGAGTGAGATTGGGCTCAACTTCAATTGCAGCATGGGGAAGTGGGAATTTATAGCCAAGGAGTAAGTAGAAGGGTGAGGGGGATTCTGGCAAAACCAGCCTAACAGGATTCTTGCTGAAGGGTGATCAGATATCACTTGGAGGTTGATAGAAGATGTGGAATCTGGTCAGCTATCAGGAGTACTAGATACCAGATGTGGGGTGGTTCTTACTAAAGTGACTTAGCAGAGTTCTTGGCTGGGGATAGTAGCTCACACCTGTAATCCCAGTACTATGGGAGGGTGAGGCAGAAGGATTGCCTGAATTTAGGAGTTCAAGATCAACCCAGCAAAAACTAGACCTCTTCTCTACAAAAAAATAATAGGAAAATTCCTGGATGTGGTGGCATGTGCCTGTAGTCCCAGCTACTCAGGAGGCTGAGGCAGGAGGATCACTTGAGCCCAGGAGTTTGAGGTTGGTACGAGCTATGATGATACTACTGCACTCTCGTCAGAGCAATAGAGGGAGAGTTTGTCTCCCTCCTCCCCCCAAAAGAAAAGATTTGGTAGAGTTCTTTGCTAAAACTGGATTTTACAAGGGAGTGCACAGAGGGGCCTAGCACAAGATTGAAAGCCTGACTAAAGTTTGTCCAAGGAAAGAATCTTTGTCATGGGGAACTAGCAGTCTCTACTCAAGTGTAGCGCCCACCTTCACATAGGCACACACTCCCCAAAGCATTGCTTTCTCCCCAGAACACACATGGATTATTATCTGTGAAGTAAACTTTCCTGAACATATTTACCTTTTCAGGTTATATTCTGTCTCCTGAGGTTTTAGCCCCATTTACACAGTTTTAATTCTTTGGGAATGGGATTGTGTAATGGAAAAAGCATTGACCTTGCAATACATAGAGAAACTGATCTGACATCTGAGCTTCCATTTCTTTCTTTGGATAATGGAAATAAAATCTCTCTGCCTGTGTTTTATAGGCTTCTTTTAGGATCAGATGGGCACTTTTAATGTTTATTCTAGAACACTGTAAAAAGTTGAGCATCAAACAAA
Source organism: Perodicticus potto (assembly GCA_963574655.1). Taxonomy (NCBI): domain Eukaryota; kingdom Metazoa; phylum Chordata; class Mammalia; order Primates; family Lorisidae; genus Perodicticus; species Perodicticus potto. Next base: position 15,215 of record CAUYRH010150780.1, on the reverse strand, counting down.
TACATGGTGTCGTTATGATGCTTATGTTCAAAAATCAAACTGTTTATCTTTCAACAGAATGAGCTGTTGCTCCTACCTTTTCTCTTATGGCAAATCATCAAGTCTGGAAACCTTAGTCTTCTGGCCACATCTCACTCTCACCCATCACCCTGGTTGTAATAGGCCAGGGGTTTCCAACCTATGGCCCACAGGCTGCATGCTGGTTTTTTAAGGACTTTTCATGCTTATCTGTGATGTCAGTTATCATAAAAGGTGCGCATGGAACTTTTTTTGGTAATCAGCTTTCCTTAGTGTTTGTGTATTTAACATATGACCCAAGACAACTCTTATTCTTCCCATGTGCACAGAGGAAAAAAAAAGTTGGGAACCCCTGTGATAGTCTGTGATATTTTTCTCTTAGTATTTCTCCATCTTTACCATCTCCACCTTCCTTCCTGCCATCCCTTATTATTCAGGGCCTCTCTTGGCTGTTATTGTAGCTCTCTGAGTCGATTTCAGGCCCTCCTCTCCCATCCCATCCCATTCCACATCTTTACACATTTCCACACAGACTTCATTCTTATTTTTAAGGATATAATGTACCATGAGATTATTCTGTCACAATTTAGTAAATATTTTTCTACCTCGGGGCACTAGGTTATTTTTATTTTTAGTTGTTATAATGTGGTAGATAACTTTGTGTGTATGTGTATACTATGTATAATATGGATATGTGTATAGTTTGTGATTATTTTGTTAGAGTAAATTCCTACAACATGAGTTATTGGATTATAGGATGATTTTTTTTCAGACTTATGCTTTATTTTCTTACTTGTTTACCAAAGGATATTTCCAATTCCTATTTATGAACAGCAGAATAGTGCATATCATGAATGTACGGTAGTCGAGAGTATCAAAATATGCCATCCCCCAATTTGTTGCTTTGGCATACTAATTATTTTGAGGTAAAGGCTCTAAAAAACAGCACATGCAAGTAGATACTCTGACCTTCCTTTCTTCCCAAAAGCAGGAGATGAAACTTCTATGAGAAATTTGCCCTCTCTGTATCAAGAGAAATAGAAGAAATTCTTGTAATCAGCGATGGGGCATCAAGGCTGAGAGAAATCTGTACAAACAAACCTCGTTAAACTAACCTTTATCTTCCTAGTCACTTTTCCACAGTTAACTGACCCAGTCCCTTTGTCTTTGCCATGTCTTCAAAGTTTTCTACTCTTTGTCCAACCTAGTATATAAGTGTTAGGATCTAACTCCTCCTTTGAGTCTTCATTTTTCTTGCAAGGGCTCCCATGTACATGTGAAAATTAGTAAATTAAGTTTATAGTAATTTCCCCCATTTAGCCTGTCTTATGTGAGTCCCAGCTTGAGACCCTAACAGGGTAGAGAAGAAATTTTACCTTCCCCACAATGGTGTAGCAAAACTTAAAAATATAGAGTGAAAAAAAAAATCAAAAAGAAACTATCTCAGGGAAAAACAGAAAACTTTATTTTTGGCCACATAATATTATCTTTTACAGGGTTCTTCAGTACATAAAGATCACTTAGAGATAAAGTTGGGGCTTCTTTCACATTGAGAACTAAGGGTGCCTTCTCTCTTCCTCACTCCATGTGTTAGCCCCCACTCTCCTGCATTTTCCCTCTAAGCATCCACACTGATCCTCTGACTTGTGAGAGGTGACTGTGAAGATAACAGGTTGCTCTCAGGCGTCAGCCACAAAGGGCTGACACACACTTTCCACACACTTTCACTTTCACTGAGGATTTAGGAAAGAATTCTAAGTTTTGTCTTCTCAGAGAAAGGATGCTAAGTTGATTTACATTTTCTTTTCATTTAAAAATATGTCTTACATTTAGACAAGCACAAATTACTCAAATTCTTTGATGAGTCCATCCCCATCCCTTTTCCTTTTATCAGACAATTTAGAAGAAGGTTGAGTAATGGAGAAATTTGGATTATTTATAAGCTTTTCTAAATTTTTTGAAGTAGGTATAATTATACATTAAGTAACCAAAGTAGAGGACTAGCTGCTTGTTCTTGAGAATCATAAATATATGTTTCTGGGGTCAGAGTATAAAGCATTTTTTAACTTTTCTCAAAAACCTAACCATCTTAAGATGGTTAAACTTTCCATCTTAAGATGTCTTTAAAGAGAAACTTGTTCTTTTATTTTAATTAATTTAAAAATATTAAATTTAAATTTTAATTTAAAATTTTAATTAAATTTAAATTTAAATTTTAATTAATTTAAAAATATTAATTTTACTGTCTTATCTAGGATTAACATTCTGTGATCCTGTGCAATTTATTTAAGTACTTAGTAAGTCACAGTGTTGGTTTGTACTGGTCCTCTGTACTGTTCATGCGTGCACTTGAAATCAGGATTAATATTGATGGCCATCTCAGTGCACCTTTATCCTTTTAAAATAAATCCCCCTCCCAATTGACTGCTGTATTAATCCAGTAGTCTTTCTGGCATAAATACATGATTCAACGAGTACAGTTGTTGCTAACTCCAGCAACTTAATTCTAGAGTCATTCCCATCAGCATTTCTTACATAGCCCGCTATTTAGAAAATAATAATTTCTAAAAAATTGCATCCCTTTAAATTTAAAGAAGTAGTTAGAAAGCCTGTTTTTTTGTTTTGTTTTGTTTTTTTGAGACAGAGTCTCCCTATGTCCCCCTGGATAGACGGCCATGGCATCACAGCTCACAGCAACCTCAAACTCTTGGGCTTAAGCGATTCTCTTGCCTCAGCCTCCCAAGTAGCTGGGTCTACAGGCACTCGCCACAATGCCTGGCTATTTTTTTGTTGAAGTTGTCATTGTTCTTTGGCAAGCCAGAGCTGGGTTCTAACCCGCCAGTTCCGGTGTATGTGGCTGGTGCCCTAGTGGCTGAGCTACAAGTGCTGAATCATGGAAAGCCTTTTTTAGTATTAAAACTTCATTTTTGACGTTGAAAATTATAAACATTTACCAATATTTATACATTTAAAATTTAATATGGGCTGGGCACAGTGGCTCATGCCTATAATCCTGGCACTCTGGGAGACTGGAGCAGGAGGATCCCTTGAGCTCAGAAGTTAGAGATGAGCCTGAGCAAGAGCAAGACCCCATATTTCTAAAATAGAAAAATTAGCCCAGCGTTGTAGCAGGTACCTGTAATTCCAGCTACTCCAGAGACTGAAGCAGGAGACTCACTTGAACCTAGGAATTTGAGGTTGCTGTGAGCTAGGCTGTGGCCATAGCATTCTAGCCTGGGGCAACAGAGTAAGACTCTATCTTAACAAAATAAAATTTATTTATTTATTTTTTTAAAAAAACTTTATCAAATTAATATGAGGGTGCAATGTTTAGTTTACATTGTTCTCACGTCTAAAATTCCATTTGTAGAAGAGCCCCTCACCCAGGGGGTGTGTTACACACCCTCACAATGTACATATTAGGTGAGATCCAGCTTCATGCCCTCCCCCCCTTCCACTGTATGTCCTCCCCCCTCCTGCTTCCCTTCACCCCAAAACTGGACTATAATAGTATTTTAATGTTCTTAGGAACATGTAATTGTTTATGTATTGATTTCATATTAATATGGAGTACATTGGATATTTATTTTTCCATTCTTGCTATACTTTACTAAGAAGAATGTATTTCAGCTCTATCCAGGTAAGTGTAAAACATGTAAAGTCTCTGCCTTTCTTAAATGGCTGAATAATTTTCCATGGTATACGCATACCACAGTTTGTTGATCCATTCATGGGTTAATGGCAACTTAGATTGCTTCAGGACTTGGGGATTATGAATCGAGCCATAATAAACATTCTAGTGCAAATGTCTTTGTGGTAAAATGATTTTTGTTTTTCTGGGTAGATACCTAATAATGGGATTGCAGGGTCAAATTTATATGTGAAAAATCACTTCACAATTATGGTCTTTGAGTCAAAATATTTATATAAATAGTAATAAGTGAAGTGTAAATGCAGTGGAATTACACAGAAAGATTTGCCACAATAGAAACAATATTAGCTATTTTTTCTTTATATTGTATGAAACAACTTTATAGTTTTCTCTCTGTTGCTCTATTCGTTTCTCTTTCTAGGTGAACATGTCAAACCTTTTACGCCAGAGAAAGCAAAAGAAATTATAATGTCTTTACAACAACCTGCAATCTTCTGTAACATGGTTTGTGATTGGCCATCACGGCACTGGAATGCTACACACCTTTCTGAGGTCCTTCGTGGCAAGCAGATGCGATTCAGGATGGGAATGAAAAGCATCAGCACAGGTAGCACTATTAAGTAATCCTGATAATAATGTCTCTTTAGTAGTATTACCACATTCTCAGCAGTGGTTTCCTTATTTTTAGAGAATCCTTTCTAATCTTCTTTTTGGTCATTTACCATGCAGATGGGAAAATTTTATTGGAAGTTTGGAAGAACAGTTCATCCTAGGTTTTGTTTATTTGTTTTTTTAAGACTAAACAGCCTTTAACACCATACGAAATATATTTGTTCATGTATCACGTGTGTACATTGCTAGACATTATCCTGTTTTATTGAATGTGGTAGACACTTAATAAATATTTATTAGCATGCAATTATTTATGTTTCCATGTGACTAAAAAAGACCAACGCTGATCTAATAGTCTTGCCCATGTTTTACTTATGTACAGTGTGTCTTTTTATTTGTGGCTTCAGCCCTATGTACAGTTGCATAATTACTTGGTTACAGTTTTATCGTCTACTTTGTTGGCTATGACGTGTATTGCATTGCCCAAACATGAAACATGTAAACCTTGGTTTTTTAATTCTCTTAAGCAAATAGATATTGCCTGCTTCCTCTTTTTCTATGAAGACATCTAAAATTTTCATTTTTTCCCTTACTGTCAAATGAAGTGATTACCATTTACTCTAAAATTGAGTTAATATAAAGGAAAAAAACATTGCTATTAATTCAAAGAAGTTCATAACTGCTGTCTGGTATTTAATATGTGTTTCAATAGGGGTACATTTGGTAGTCTAGAAATTAATAGTGGTTTAGGCATTGTGGTGAAATGGCTTATGAATTTCTATTAATAGCTTGGGGGAACTAGAAAATTCCCCAGCATCCCTTCTAGCTGCTCTAAGCTTCTTTCTCTCATTTTGACCTGGTAGTGTAGCTCATGTAATTATTTTGTTTTGATGTCTAGAATCCCCATGTACTCCTGTGACAGATATATGAAAAATGGAAATATATCTCCACACAGAAATTTGTACGTGAATCTTCAAAGTAGCATTATTTGTAATAGCCAAAAATAGACAATTCAAGTGCCCATCAACTGATGAGTAGATAAACAAAATGTATACAATAGAATATTATTTGGCAATAAAGAGAAATGAAGAACTGATACATACTACAACATGAATCAATATACTTGTAATTTTCCCAGAAATGGATCCTTTTATATCACACACACACACACAACACTCTTACTTTATGTGCCTCTCTAGAGTCAGCCTGCATTGGTTCAAATTTAGGCTATTTGACCCTGGGCAAGCCAATTAACTTTTCTGTATGTTAGAAATATTTTTAAGATTAAATGCTTTTGTATGCATAAAGCATTTATAATAGTGCCTAGCAAATAGCAAGTGCTCAACAAATATTATTGTTTATTTATTTTTTTTGTTGAGACAGAGTTCTACCCTAAGCCCTGAGCAGAGTGCAATGGCATTGTAGCTCACTGTAACCTCAGACTCGGGCTGTGGGCATCCTGCTGCCTCAGCCTCCGAAGTCACTGAGATTACAGGAACTTGCCATGGTGCCCCGCTGGGTTTTTCCATTTTTTTCATGAGTCAGGGTCTCACTCTTGCTCAGACAAGCCTTAAACTCTTGAGCTCAAGCAATCCTCCCACCTCAGCCTCCCACAGTGCTGGGATTACAGGTGTGAGCTACCGTGCCCAGCAATAAATATTATTTTTAAATAGAAATAATTTAAAAATAAAAAGTATGACGTCTTCATTGTCAAGAAAATTGATAAAATAGAAAGGCCCTCTCCAAATTAAAAAAAAAAAGCAACTATCCTACTACCCAGAGAGTATCACTAGTTATACTTTGATCTATGTCTACGTGGGCCTTTTTGTATTTAAAAAGTTAAGTTTTATTTTCAGAGCCTGCTTGTTTTTACTTATCATATCCTGAGCAGCTTCTCTTGACATTAAATGTGACTTTTATTTAAGTGGCTACCTAATATTTCATTGTTCGGTACTATCATAATTTATTTTAAAATTTACCTATTTTGATTATTTAGATTGCTTACAAGTTTTAAATTACAAACAAGACTAGTGAACATCTTTGCAAACAAGTTTTGTTCAAGTTTCAAATTATTTCCCTAGGAGAGAATCCCAGAAGGAGACTTACCGGGTCAAAGAGTATGAACATTATCATCAGTGGCAGCACTATCTGTAAAGTTCCTTGCTCCAGAAACCTCTGAGTCACTCTGATTGCCTCTTTCATGTGGTGTCTTGTGACTCCGTGACTTAAATTCTAAGATCTAGCATCTACCTGCTTCTCTGTGTCTTCACAGCCATCCTGTACTTGGCACTGCCCTGCTCTCTCTCACCTTCATAGTTGGAATAGCCTCATCTCTAGTCTCTCTGCACCCCCTGCCCTCCCTTCCCACGCCATTCCTCATACTGAAACCAGAGACAGTTTTTTAAAAAATAAATCTAATCTTATCTCTCTGCTTAAAACCATTAAATGGAGGGCAGCGCCTATGGCTCAGTGAGTAGGGTGCCGTCCCCATATACTGAGGGTGGTGGGTTTGAACCCAGCCCCGGCCAAACTGCAACAAAAAAATAGCTGGCTGTTGTGGTGGGCACCTGTAGTCCCAGCTACTCAGGAGGCTGAGGCAAAAGAATTGCCTAAGCCCAAGAGCTAGAGATTGCTGTGAGCTGTGGCACTCTACGGAGGGTGACAAAGTGAAACTCTGTCTCTAAAACAAAAAACAAACAAACAAACAAAAAAAAATTAAATGGTTTCCCATTACCCATAAGCTAAAGACCAGAGTTTTTGTTATGGTTTGGAAGGCCTAGCTTAATCCTTTTCCCTGAGCTTAGACCAAACAAGCATTGTTTTCAGTTTCTATATTTCTTTTTTTTTTTTTGAGACATTCTCACTATGTCGCCCTCGGTAGAGTGCGGTGGCATCACAGCTCACAGCGACCTTAAACTCTTGGGCTTAAGTGATTCTCTTGCCTCAGCCTCCCAAGTAGCTGGGACTACAGGCGCCTGCCACAACGCCCAGCTATTTTTTTGGTTAGAGTTGTCATTGTTGTTTTAGCAGGTCCCCACAGGGCTTAAACCTGCCAGCATCCGTGTCTGTGGCTGGCGCCCTACTCACGGAGCTAGGGGCACAGAGCCCAGTTTCTATATTTTTAGGGATTTGCTTCTTCCCACTTCATGGTCTTTGCATATGTAGTTCCATATGTCTGTCCATTCTTCTCTCTTTCCCTATTACCCCTGCCCCCCAGAGCTTTACCTAATTAATTCCTCTTCTGCTTTCACATCTAGCTTAAATGTCCTTTTTTTCCTGACCACATCCATCCTTCTCCACTCCCCAACTCAGGTGTTACCTGATTAAGTTACCTCAGAATACCTTGTGTTTAGTAACACTTAGCACAGTTTTAATCACATGTTTAGTTGTGATAAGTAATTACCTGTTTAGAGTTCTCTAAAGGTCGCCCTTTTCCTAAAGGGCCATGTTTCATCCTGGGCTGAGTACCTAATAGTCAGATATTTGTGGAGTGAAAGAATGAAAGACTTTTGATACATAAGGCCAAGCACTTCACAGAAAGGTGGTTTCCATTTATACTCATTTCAAAACATATGACTGAGGGTGCCTGTTTTGCCACTCCTTGGCCTGAATTAAGATTTGTTTAAAAAAAAAATCTTACTGATAGGTGAAAGATGATATCTCATTATTTGGTACCATTTCTTTGATTGCTGGTGATTTTGAGCATATATATATATGTTCAAGTTTGTTAGTATTTTTTTTTCTAATAATTGTTCTTTGACTTTTTTATTGGAATTTTAGAATTTTTAAATTTTTTAAAAATGAATTCTTTATATCCTAAGATTATTGTGGTTATTAATGTTTCCTGATTTATTGTATGCTTTTTGATTTTGCTTTACATTTTTTACATTTTATATAATCAAATCAAATAATGCTTTATTAATATTTCATTCTCATTTCTTTATTTTTAGTATTATTATTATTTTTGAGACAGAGTCTCAAGCTTTTGCCCTGGGTAGAGTGCCTTGGCATCACAGCTCACAGCAACCTCCAACTCTTGGGCTTAAGCGATTCTTATGCCTCAGTCTCCCAAATAGCTGGGACTACAAGTGCCTGCCACAATGCCTGGCTATTTTGTGTGTGTGTGTGTGTGTGTGATTGTTGTAGTTGTCATTGTTGTTTTAGCTGGCCTGGGCTGCATTTGAACCTGCCAACCTTGGTGTATGTGGCCAGTGCCCTACCCACTGAACTATGGGAGCTGCCCCTCTCATTTCTTTAGAAATTGCTTTTCTATTCCGAACATAGATAAATATTCCAATGTTTTCTTCTAATAGAATAATGATTTCCTTTTTACATTTTACTCTATCCATTTCACATTCATTTACATTTGCATATTTGGTGTTCCCTGGATATTTTTTACATTGCTCAGTTGGGAAATTTTATTTTACTGAATGTTCCTTTTTTACTGTACTGGCTTTGGAACTAACCTTTATTATATGCTATCTTCTCAAATATTTCAGCATTAGTTTGTGGGCCACATTGTAAGCTATCAGTTTTAGGACAGTAAAGCAATTTTAAAATGCTATTTTAGTACTAGTATGTATTGTAATATTTGAAAGCACAATTTATCCTCCCTAATTACTCTTCTCTTTCTTATATATTACTGAATTTTATTCTCCTAAGTGAACTTTATAGTTACACAAAGCACTAACTTTAAAGAAATCCTATTTGGATTTTAAATGATAATTCATTAAGCTCTATAAATTAACTTGGAAAAAATTTGCATTGTTATAATACTGTATCTTTCTACACAGGAATATGTTATAATTATTTATCAAATATTTGTCCCTCAGTAAAAATATTGCTAGTTTTCATATAGGTCTACAAATTTCTTAAAATATCATAAATTGGTTATAACTCATCTGAAAGTAATTTTTTGTCTATTATATTTTTCTAACTGTTATGATTAGTACATAGGTAAAAGCTATTTATTTTGTATTCAGCTACTTATTAGGCTGGGTAGGTTTTTATTCTTGTGAGTTTTCTAAGTAGACAGGTATAAGATCTTAAAAGTAATAACTTTGTTTCCTCTCTTTTGAATACATTTCTTATTTCTGTTTTAGGTCTTGGTTACAATTTTTCTGGAATGCTTAAATTAGTAGTGTTACTAGTTGACATTTTTGAAGGTCATGTGTTCTGTAGTTTATTTTAGGAAGCAGATCTTGAACATCACATAGCTCTTTGAAAACATTTTGGATCAAATTTATTTTCCAAGATATATAAGCAGTGATAGTAATTTGGCAAACAGTTGTAGAAATAACTCTAAACATCTGTAAATGGGGATAGAATGATGAATAAAAGTGCTATTCGAGCTCCCATGAATTTTTTCTTGGTAGTAAAATGATGAAAGTCTATCAAAAAGAAGAAATATTTGTTACTTGCCATTAAAAAAAAATTTAGGACCCTTTTTAATGAGAATTAAAACCAAACTCAATTTACCTACTATTGCCAAATCGTGTGCTCAGTTGAGCTGCTTCTTACCTAACACTTACAGTAAGTGGGATGAAAGTTATAGCTGTCTGGGCTACTTTGACAGTAAATGAAAGAACAAAATTGATAAAATGAGAAAGGAATAATTCCTATGCATAAGACAAGCTAAGGAGAACAACTGTACTACCCAGAAAAATTATCATTATAACAGAATCAATACAGTACCTCTGGTGTTGCTACTATGTGGAAAGAGTGAAAAGAATCCGTTTTAAAATTATGTAAATGAAAAGTCTGTTATTTCCATTCATTCCATTCTTTGTAATTTTCGCCTGACAGTAGCAATCTCATACATAATTTCTACATTTGGAGATTTTCATTTTTTTGTGTGTGTACGAAAGGTCTTTTATTGGCGTGGGAAGCTGCAGAGCAGCATTGAGGAGGAGAGGAGAGAGAGAGAGAAAAGGGGAAGAGAGGAGAGGAGAGAAGGTAGGGAGAGGAGGAGGAGGGAGAGAGAGACAGAGACGCAAGACACACGCGGGAGAGAGGGGGAGAAAAGGGAAGAGAAGAGACTGGAGATTTTCATTTTTTAACGTGCAGAACTTGCTGTGACAGAAAGTGAAGTCCTCTAATGGGGGCTGCAAGGCCGACTTGTCTATGATACTGGCTCTAACTAAAAAGCTCTGCTTGGTCCACCCCACGGGTAAGTAGCTCCATTGAAGCCTTTAGTGTTCACTTGGGTCACTTGCTCTAACTTCTAGGAGGTAAAACTTAGAACACAGTCTTTAGGTTGACATGGAGTTTACTTAAGTGATTTAGAAATGACTCCTTTTTCCCAGGATTATAAGGCTTTCTTGCCTCCCACATGCACTTTTTTTTCTGATCAAAATTTTAGCAATATTAACAGATCATAGACTGGGTGAGGTGGCTCACAACCATAATCCTAGCACTTTGGGACACTAAGGCTAGAGGATTGCTTGAGGCCAGCCTGAGCAAGAACCAGACCCCATCTCCACCAGAAAAGAAAAAAAGAAAAATTAGCCCTGCCTGGTGGCACTTGGAAGACTGAGGCAGGAGGATTAATGGAGCCCAGGAGTTAGAAGTTGCAGTGAACTATGATGACACCACTGCACTCTAGCCTGGGCTACAGAGTGAGACCCTGTCTCCCCCCCAAAAAATAGATAGATAGATGATTTCCTGCATGTTGGTCACTAAGTACTTCACAAAATTATTGCAGTTTAAATAGTTCTTGAATATGTAGATTTTTATCTTTTAAATAAATGTGTCCTAGTAAAGTTCTCTTGCTTCTCAAAGCCACGTGACAAGTTGATGAAGTAAATGAATTAGGAAGGTTCTTTGACATACACTCTGCCTCTATTACCTCTCTGACATTTTGTGGTTTGGCAAAAAGAAGGAAAAGGGAAAAATCATGATGGGATAATCCTAAGCAGTTCAGGCAGAAAAGGAGGGAAAATAAAACAGCTATTGAAAGAATAATCTGGAATGCCCTTCTCTTCCTGTTACTGATTCAGCTAACTTTTTTTTTTATTTTTGTTGCAGTTTTTGGCTAGTGCTGGGTTTGAACCCACCACCTCCGGCATACGGGGCCGGCACGCTACTCCTTGGGCCACAGGCGGCGCCCTGATTCAGCTTACTTTTAAAGGGGTTCAAGTTGGTAAATGAATGACTAAGAAGAAATATTAATAGTGCCTGACATTTACTGAGCATCAGCTATGTGTCAAGCAATGTGGTAGCTCATCTGCACCCCCTCTTGGAAGGATTTCATGCTTTGTGGAAGGGATCATAGTTCTTTTTTTTTTGAGACTGAGTCTCTCTATGTCACCCTGGGTAGAGTGCTGGGGCAACATAGCTCACAGCAACCTCAAACTCCTGGGCTTAAGCAATTCTCTTGCCTCAGCCTCCCAAGTAGCTAGGACCACAGGTGCCCGCTGCAATGCCCAGCTATTTTTTTATTGCAGTTGTCATTGTTGTTTTAGCTGGGCCGGGCTAGGTTCGAACCTGCCAGCCCTTGTGTATGTGGCTGGCACTGTGGTAACCCCTGTGCTCCGGGCACCGAACCATAATCATAGTTCTTAAACATTAACTTCTCTATGTTCATTTAAAATATTCTACTAGTTGTAAAAAAAAGGTTAATTTCAGCACTGTTTTAGAAAAACAGTTTTTATGTCAATCCAAGACTTTAGTCTTGACTCATTGGAGTCATGCCCATAGTAACAAACCTTTATGACAGATGATAGACCTTTTCTCAAAAGTTTCCTGATCAGCCATGATCACTGATGGCCTTTTCCTTTTCCTAATGTCTATGGCGCAGAATTTTATTTTATTTTATTTTGTTATTATTTTTTTAACATATATATGTTTATTTGGTTTCCACTTTTTGCCTTCACAAAATTAAAAAGGCTTAAAATTTAATAACAATAACAATGTTTCAGATAAGGACTAGAAACAGAAAACCTCGTAAAGAATGAATGAAGATAATACATTCAGAAAAGAAATCAGATGATTGCTGCAATGAAATAATTGAGCAATAATAATAATAATAATGCAAAAAAAGTAACAATTTTACATTTAATTACATGGTGCCTTAGATTCTCTTATGCTAGTTAAAGCTTTATCTTTGTCTAAATATATTCTGAATTCAAGAGTACTGTCTATTTCTTTTACATTCCTACGAGCCTGAGCACAATGGTAATTACAAATTATGGGCTTAATAAATGATTCTGAAATAAATGAGTTAATGAATAAATGAACAGACTTTAAATTGCAATTGTTGTTCACTTAGTCATTCTGGGAAGCTGTGATAAATGTGCAATGTAATGTCAGAAAATTTTTAGAAGCACTTTTTTTGTCATTGGTTTTAGAATTTAATTTCAAGTGGTGGTTCTTATACTTCTAGATTTTAGGATCCCTAAATACTTAAAAAATATTGCGTATCCAAATGTGTTTTTGCTGATGTGGGTTATAGAAACTAAAATGGAGGCATTTTAAGCACTTATTCCACTAGTTGTCAGAGCAGTGACATCAACACATGTCATGTAGCCTTTGGAAAGCTCTACAATGTACTCATGGGAGAATGAGAGTGAAAAGGCAAATGGTGTCTTAGTAATTTTACGAAAACAGTTTGACGTCACAGAACCCCCCTCCCAAGAAGTCTTGGAAAATTGATAATCTAAAATATTTCACTGGTTTACTAATTCAGTATGTCATAGAAGATAGTTTTCTTAAGGTTAAACCCATGTTTTATACCAGGAGTGTCCAACCTTGTGACTTCTCTGGGCTTCATTGGAAAAAGAAGAGTTGTCTTGAGCCACACATTAAATACATAAACACTAACGAAAGCTGATAAGCAAATAAAAAGGCCCATGCATAATTTTCATGGTACTGCCATCACAAATAAGCCAAGAAGTCCTCATACAATAATCCTAATTATGCCGTGACCTGTTCAGAGATTTATTTAAAAGCATCCATAAGGTCCCAAGTTTGCAATCGCTAATATGGAAAATGTACCTGTCTAAGTAATAGAACATCTTTGGGGTTTTTTGAAATTTTTTATTATAAAAGTAACAGAAAAGTAGGCAACATGATACTAGTGGGATATTTGACATCGCATTTGACAAACCAATGCCTCAATATCTGGTTTGGTGGAAGTAGTTGCACTTCTCAGGTGCTCGTCATATATTTTGCTTCTAATTTTACTCATAATATGCTTCATTCTTGAAAATAGTTGCTTGAAAATGTAGGTGTGGCCCAAAAGCAATGACATGAATAAGGCATGATTGTGAAGTGAGAGATATTTGTCTTTGGGAAGATAGGATCTATAAAAGTCCAGTAAAGAGACATGATCAAATTTTTCTTTTAAGTTGGATGGTAACTCTATGTATTCCATTTGAAAATTGGCAAGTAACATGTTGATCACTACATGTCATATAGCCTCTGGAAAACTCTTACACTGTACTCTACGCTGTATTCAAGTCACAAAAAGGTCCAAAATATTGCTTATGTTTGGGAAATTTTGAAATTTGTTTTCAAATTCTCATATCAAATAAAAAAGCAAGGCTGCATATTTTTTGCTGTTCTCAGGACTGTGTTTTTTAGCTGATGTGTTGAATTGCATAAAATTGTTTGCCTTAATTTGAGCAGGGCATAATTTTAGTTTCATTTGGAATGCGGTTAAGGTTTAAACATTGTGTTGATGAGTTGGTTTTCACCTCGAAGATACTTATTTAACTCATTTAAATGAGCAGTTAAATCTGCTAAAAATACTAAACCTGTAAGCCAGTTTTTGTCGTTAAGGTCTGGCACAAATTTGGTTTTTGATACCATGAACAACTTGATAGTATGTGGCAAATCATAATCTTTTCAACATTTGGCCTGGACTTAGCCAGCTTACTTCTGAAAAGCAAATGATGTGACTATAGTTATCATTGCTATTTTTGAGGAATTCCTGGAATTGGTGATGGTTCAGTCTCTTGGCACTTAGGAAATTCATAGTCTTAATAATGATTTGTATGACATTATCCATTTTTAAAGCTTTTGTGCATGAATTTTCTTGATGTACTACGCAACGATACTTCATCAAATGTGAGTTTTGGGCAACAATTGCATTGTTTTCTATTAATTTTGCAAATCCCTCTCTTTTGGAGATTTGTACAATTGGAAAAAATTGCTTTAACATATTTTTCATATCTTCGTATAAATTTCTTGATTTAGTGGTATCTTTCAATGGAGCTAAAGAAGCCATTTCTTCAGTGACATTATTTTTGTCATTAATACCTCTAATAAAAATGGCACATTGAGCCATATTTGTAGCAGCAGCCGTGTTATCTATCATCAAAACATAAAATGTAAAATTAGCAGCTTTACTCTCCAAACTTATTTTGATAGATTTTTCCAATTTTTTCAGTTCACCTGGCTGTAGTCTGGTGAGACAAACTGATTTTCGAAATATCCCCCTTTTTTCCAGGGCAAATTATGCCTTCTGTGCTTTCCATACATTGCCTAATAAACTCACCATCAGTAAATGATTTAGATTTTTTGTTAATAACTATGCTGGCTCGGTGCCTGTGGCTCAACGGGCTAAGGCACCAGCCATGTACACCTGAGTTGGCGGGTTCGAATCCAGCCCGGGCCCGCCAAACAACTGATGGCTACAACCAAAAAATGGCCGGGCATTGTGGCGGGTGCCTGTAGTCCCAGCTACTTGGGAGGTGGAGGCAGGAGACTCTCTTGAGCCCAGGAATTGGAGGTTGCTGTGAGCTGTGATGCCACAGCACTCTACCCAGGGTGACAGCTTGAGGCTCTGTCTTAAAAAAAAAAAAAAAAAAAAAAACTATGCTACCACATAATTACCTTTTACAATGGTATCCAGCTGGGTTGTTACTTCAAAAAAAATTTTTGTTGTGGTGACAGACTTTTTGATTTTGTTTTTTTTTTTTTTTGAAAGTGC
>CAUYRH010150778.1:0-22137 GCA_963574655.1 Perodicticus potto | reverse complement strand
GAAAGTTCTTTTGTTTTAGGAGATTAAAAGTTGATGACCATTCTCTTCTAGCTTGAAAGGTTTGATCAGAGAGATCTGCAGTTATTCTAATATTCTTCCCCTTGTAGGTGATGGATTTCTTAAATTTGGCTGCTTTCAGAATTTTCTCCTTCATATTAACTTTAGTGAAGTTAATTATGATGCGCCTGGGGGATGTCTTATTCGGGTTGAGCGTGCTGGGTTCTGAAACTGTCTGCTATCTGAATTTCAGAATCTCTTGGCATGTCTGGAAAGTTCTCTTTCATAATCTCATAAAGAAGAGACTCTGTGCTTTGTGATGCCACTTCATCATTTTCAGGTATCCCTATAAGGCGAATATTGGTTTTCTTTGAGTTATCCCAGAGCTATCTGAGAGAATGATCCGTTTTTGCCTTCCATTTCTCTTCCTCTTTGGAAGTTTGGGAGCGTTCAAAAGCTTTGTCTTCCATGTCAGAAATCCTTTCTTCTGTTTGCTGCATTCTGTTATTGAGGGATTCTACTGTATTTCTCAGATCTTTGAGGGCTGCAACTTCTTGTCTCAATGTGTCAAAATCTTTGGTCATTTTGTCTTTGAATTCATTGAATTCTTGAGACATCTTTTGGGTCATCTTTTGGGTTACTGCCTGAAATTCTAATTCCATCTTTTCCTCCATTCCGCTGATCTTAATTGCTATCCAGAGTCTGAATTAGACTTCTGACATCTCAGCCATTTGTTTATGCAAGGGATCTTGTGCAGTATCTACCTTGTCATTCCTTGGGGGAGTTGATCTACTCTGATTATTCATATTGCCACAGTTTTTCTGTTGATTCCACCTCATGATTATTTTTCACTGTTGCCAATGACCATCCTCATAGATGGTCAGAGTTGGGGAGGTTTCTCTCCCAGATCAGACCCTGGCAGGATCACTCTGTTGTTGCTGGATCTTTGTAGGGAGTGACCCTGTGTAGCTCCTCTGGGACTGCCCCACCCAGGGAGTTCTGGCTGTGGGAGCATTTCCGGAGTGTTGCACACCCAGATCAAGCAGCAGGGTGTGGGATGGGGCACCCAGTGACCTTTGCAAAGGGAGCCCGTGCCTCCAGCAGTCTTTGGCTGAGAAGAGGGCCCCGGAGGGATGGCAGCGGGCCTGGGGCAAGGTTTGGAGACAGGCAGGGTCCCAGCAGGTGGCAGGCTGATGCTGGGTGGGAGTGCCGGTGGAGTTCCTGGCCACTGTGGGCTGAAGCCCGGTGTGGCACAGATTGGAGCTGCACAGGAGTCCCGGCCGCGTCCCTTGCCTGGGGGCTGGCAGGGGCTCATTGGGGCCCCCAAGTCTCTTACCTAGCGGACTGCCTGGTCCGGCAGATAGGGAGGGTGGGCGCTGCTCAAGCCCTCCTCCCTCAGTTTCAGCAGAGGTCAGGCTTCTGGTGTGTCAGGTAAGGGAGGAAGGGAGTCCTGGAAGTTCAGAATGGTGGAAAACTTTAGTTCAGTTTTTCTGCTTGAAGCTTCTCTCTCTCTCGGCTGGGCTCCCAGTCTTCAGCTCAATTGGGCAGTTTCTGGAGGTTATCTTTCCTTTTGGACAGGAACCTCTGTCAGAAGCTGCTTCCAGTTGGCCATCTTGCCCCTCCCCCGCAATTTACTTATTTAATTTAACATTAATTCAGAATCCATTCTGCATCTGCAGAATTATAATTAGCATTAGAATATTATAGCTTTGCATTATCATAACTAGAACAAAACCAGGCAATTAAGTAAAAATATGTTTCAAATTCCTTGGATTGAGTAAAAGAAGGCAAAGAACTCAATTTACCAGAGATTGGAATTTGATAATTGTGAAAGAAACCCTGAATTTGGCTTTCACATTAAAATCAAGGATTTTCCATTATCTATATGTGCAGAAGATGTCAAGTTCATAAACAAAAATACTAATACTATAATTAAAATTTCTGATTATGAAGTGAAACTGAAACATGAAAATATGTTGTTATAATCAAAATCCAGGTGATTTTAATAGGTTATAAAGAAGTAGCTAAAAAGCAGAGATGTCAACAATTGACCAAGAAGATACAAATGCAAATCAATTGACAAACTTCTATTGATTACCGCCTATGTCAGATATTCTGCTATCTGCTATAGAGTAGATCATTGGTTCTCAACTTGTGAGTTGCGACCCCTTTATAACAATGAAAATATCAACTCTTTCAGCTCCCACATGTGAGCAAGAACATGTGGTATTTCTCTTTCTATGCCTGAATTATTTCACTTAACATAATGACATCCAGTTTCACCCATGTTGCTGCAAAAGACAGATTTTATTCTCTTTTATGGCAGGGTAATATTTTATTGTGTATATGTACCACATTTTCTTTATCCTTTCATCTGCTGATGGACACGTGGGTTGATTCCATATCCCTTGTGACTATTGTGACCAGAGCTGCAAAAAACATGGGGATGCAGATATTTCTTTGATATACTAATTTCCTTTCCTTTAGATAAATAACCAGTAGCTACATCATATGGTGGTCCATTTTTAGTTTTTTGAGGAACCTGCATTCTTTTATCCATAATAGCTGTACTAATTTACATTCCCACCAGCAACATATAAGGGTTCTCTTTTCTCTCCATCCTCACCAGCATGTGCTATTTTCTTTTTGATTGCAGCCATTCTAACTGGGTTGAGATTATATCTCATTATGGTTTTGATTTGCATTTCCATGACGACTAGTCATGTTGAGTATTATTTCATATATCTGTTAGTCATTTCTATTTCTTTCAAGAAATGTCTATTTAGATCCTTTGCTTTTTTTTTGTTCTTGTTGTTGTTGTTGTTGTTTGAGACAGTCTTGCTCTTCTGTCCAGGGTGGAATACAGTGGCCAGATCATAGCTCACTGCAACCTCAAACTCCTGAGTTCAAGTAATACTCCTGCTTCAGCCTCCCAAGTAGCTGAAACTGCAGCTTTGCCTATCTTTTACTTGGATTATTTGGGGTTTTTTTCCTACTGAGTTATTTGAATTCCTTGTATATTCTGGATATCAGTCCCTTGTCAGATGAATAGTTTACAAATAGTTTCTCCAATTCTCTGAGTTGTCTCTTCACTCTGTTGATTGCTTCCTTTGTTGTAGAGCTGCAGTTCTCAACCTATGGGTTGCAACCCACAGGAACTGTATTAAAGGGAAGGTTGAGACCACTGTTGTAGAGAAACTTTAGTTTGATATAGTCCCAACTTTCTAAAGTTTCTTTCATTGCCTATGCTTTCGAAGTCTTACCCATAAAAATCTTTGCCAGTCCAATGTTATTAAGTATTTTCCCTATGTTTTCTTCTAGTAGTTTTATATTTTTTATCTTATATTTATGTCTTTAATGCATTTAAGTTGATTTTTTATGTGGTGAGAGATCAGGGTCTAGCTCTTCTGCATACAGATACCCACCTTTCCCCACAACAATAAATGAAAAGGCTGTCCTTTCCCCAGTATATGTACTCAGTGTCATTGTCAAATATCAGCTGGATGTGAACACATGGATTTATTTCTGGGTTCCCGATTCAGTTCCATTGGTCTATGAGTCTCTTTTTATAGCAATATCATACTGTTTTGGTTACTATAGATTTGTAACATATTTTAAAGTCCAGTAGGGTGATGCCTCTAGCTTCATTATTTTTGCTTAGTATTGTTTTGGCTATTGGGGTATTTTTGCGATTCCATACAAATTCGAGAAATTTTTTTCTATTTCTGGAAAGATTTCCATTGGTACTTTGATAGAGATTACATACAGTGTGGCTCCTCCTCCCTCTCTTTGTTGCTCCCTTTGTTACTGTGTGTCACACCTGCTCTCCCTTCACCTTCCATCTTGATCAGAAGCTTCCAGAAGCCCTCACTAGAAGCAGATGCTGGCACTATGCTTTTTGTGCAGTCTACAGAACCATGTGCCATTAAAAATTACCCAACCTTAGGTATTTCCTTATAGCAATGCAAAATAGACTAACACAGGTAGCAGGGATATTTTAACAATATTAATTCTTCAAATCCATGAACATGACATGTCTTTCCATTTTTGTGTGTGCTTTTCAATTTCTTTCATCAATGTTTTGTAGTTTTCATTTTAGAAATATTTATCTCTGGTTAAATTTATTCCTAGGTATTTTATAATTTTTGTAGATACTGTAAGTGGGATTGCCTTCTCGATTTGTTATTTATCCAGTTTGTTATTAGTGTATAGAAAGTCTCATATATTGATTTTGTGTCCTGAAACATAACTGAATTTGTTTATCTGTTCTAAGAGTTTTATGGTTGAACAATTAGGTATTTCTATAGATAAGATCATGCCATCTGCAAAGAGAGACTATTTGTCTTTCTTTGTTCCAATCTGGATGCACTTTGTTTCTTTCTCTTGCCTAATTGCTCTGGCTAGAGTTCCAGTACTATGTTGAATGAAGAGCCGAGAGAGTGGGCATCCTTGTCCTCTTCTAATTCTGTCAGAAAAGTTTTCAGGTTTCCCCCATTTCATTTGTTGTTAGCTGAGGGTTTGTCATACATGGTCTTTACTGTGTTCAGATATGCTTCTTCTACACCTAATTTGTTGGAAGTGTTTATCATAAAGGGATGTTGAATTTTATCAAATATTCCCTTTGCATTGAGATGTCCTTCATTCTATTGCTGTGATACGTCACATTTTTTGATTTGCATATGCTGAATCATCCTTGCATCCCTGGGATATACCCCTTGACCACCATCTGGGCTGTTGGATTTGGTTTACTGGTGTTTTATTGAGAATTTGCTCATCTTTGTTCATCTGGGAGATTAGCCTATAGTATTCTTGTTGTGTCTTTTGTCTGTTTTTTGGTGCTAGGGCAATGCTGTCCTCATAAAATAAGTTAGGAAAAAATTCCCTCCTCTTCAGCTTTTTGGAATAGTTTGAGGGACATTGGTATTAGTTCTATAGAAATTTGATTAAATTCAGTAGTGATGCCATCAAGCCCTGGACTTCTATCTTTGGGAGACTTTCTATTACTAATTCAACCTCATGACTCACTATTGTTCTGTGCAGGTCTCCTTTCCTACTGTTTCAGTCCTGGTGGGTTATATGTGTCCAGGAATTATCCACTTTCTCCAGGTTTCCTAACTTTTTGGTGCACAGTTGCTCTTAGTAGTCTCTAACAATCCTTTTTATTTCTGTTCTAGAAGTTGTAATCTGTCTTTTTTGTTTTCTGATCGTATATATTTGGGTCTGCTTTCGTTTTTATTCTTAGTCTAGCTAATAGTTTCTCAGTTTTATTTATTTTTTTGAAAAAAAGAACTTTTTATTTTGTCAATCTTTTCTTTTTTGCCTCTATTTTATTTAATTCTGCTCTGATCTTTCATTATTATCTCTTTCCTTATTCAGCGTTTCGGTTTTCTCTATTGTTGCCTTTTGAGTTCCTAAGGTATAACATTCAGTGGTTTATTAGAAATCTTTCTATTTTTTTGATATAGAGTTTTAATGCTATAAAACCCCTTCTTACTATGACTTTTACTGTATCTCATAGGCTTTAACATGTTGTGTTTATATTTTTGTTTCAAGATTTTTTTTTTTTTTTGAGACACAGTCTCACTCTATCACCCTGGGTTAAGGGCCAAGGCATCACAGCTCATAGCAACCTGAAATTCCTGGGTTCAAGTGATCCTCCTGCCTCAGCCTCCTGTGTAGCTGGGACAATAGGCCCCCCAACAACACCCAGCTAGTTTTTCTATTTTTAGTAGAGACAAGGTCTTGGTCTTGCTCAGGCTAGTCTTGAACTCCTCAGCTCAAGCAATCCACCCGCCTGGCCCTCCCAGAGGGCTAGGATTATAGGCATGAGCCACCACATCTGGTAGTCAAGATAATTTTTATTTCCTTCTTAATTTCTTCATTGACCTACTGGTCATTCAGGAGCATGATGTGTAATTTCCATGTGTTTGAGCAATTTCCAAAGTTTCTGTTATTGATTTCTAATTTTTTTCTATTGTGGCCTGAGAAGATACTTGATATAATTTCAGAATTTTTTTAATTTATTGTGACTTGTTTTGTGGCCTAACATATTACCCCTCCTGAAGAGTGTTCCGTGTGCTGATGAAAAGATATGTATCCTGTGTTGTTGAATGACATGTTTTGTAAACATCTGTTAGGTCCATTTGGTCTATAGTGCAGTTTAAGTCCTATGCTTCTTTCTTAATTTTCTGTCTAGGACAGGGGGTTCTCAACCTTCCTAATGCCGCAGCCCTTTAATGCACTTCCTGTGGGTCTCGACCCACAGGTTAAGAACCACTGGTAGGAGATCTGTCTAGTTATGCAAGTGGAGTATTCTTTAGCTCTAGTAATATCTACTTAATATATGTAGGTGCCCTAGTGTTCTATCCATATATATTTATAACAATCAATACATAGGAATCCTCTTGCTGAATTGATTCCTTTATCATTCTATAAGGACCTTTGTCTCTTTTCATGTTTTTCGACTTAAAATCTATGTTTTATGTAAGTATAGCTTTTGTTTTCCATTTGGGTGGACTTTTTCCATCTTTCACTTTCAGTGTGTCCTTATAGGTGAAGCAAATTTCTTGTAAGCAGCAGTATACAGTTATCCCCTGGTTGGTATATACAAGGGATTGGTTCCAGGATCCTCTGTGTATAACAACATACACATATACTCAAATCCTGCAGTTAACCCTGTGGAATCTACATATATGAAAAGCTGGCACTCTGTATACATGAATTTCATATCCCACAAGTACTATATTTTCTGTGTTTTGTTGAAAAAATTTTCACTTATAAGTAGACCTGCGTAATTTGAACATGTGTTGTTCAAAGATCAACTGTTGATCTTTTTTTTTTAATCCACTCAATCATTTCTTTATCTTTTAATTTGGGGGATATAAACTGCTTATATTCAAGGTTATTATTGATAGTTGTGGACTGCTCCTATCATTTTGTTCATTGTTTTCTGATTATTTCATATATCCTTTTTCCTCTTTTCTCTCTCTGTTGTTATCTTTGTGATTTGGTGGCTTTCTGTAGTGATAATGTTTGATTCCTTTTTATTTTTATTTTTGGAGACAGAGTCTCAAGCTGCTGCCCCAGGTAGAGTACCGTGGCATCACAGCTCACAGCAACTCAAATTCTTGGGCTTAAGTGATTCTCTTGCCTCAGCCTAACAAGTAGCTGGGACTACAGGCACCCACCACAAAGCCTGGCTATTTTTTGGTTATAGTTGTCATTGTTGCTTAGCAGGCCCTGGACAGGCTTGAACCCTCCACCCTAGGTGCATGTGGCTGGCGCCCTGCCTAGTGAGCTACAGGCACCGTCCCTATTTTTCATTTGTATATCTGCTCTACCAATGAGTTTTATACTTTCGTGTGTTTTCAGAATAATAGAGGTCATTCTTTTTGTTTCCATATGTAAGACTCTTCATAATTTTTTATAAGTCCATTCCAGTGTAGATGAGTTTGCTTATCTGGGAAAGATTTTATTTCTCCCTCCTTTTTGAAGGATATATTTGCTGGGTATAGCATTCTTGGCTGGCAGGCTTTTTTCTTCTTTTAACACTTTGAATATATGATCCTATTCTCCCCCTGCCCTATAAGGTTTCTGCTGAGAAATATGCTGTTATTCTTGTAGGAGGTTCCCATATAGGTCTCTTAGATGGTTTTCTCTTGATGTTTTTAGAATTCCTTTATCTTCTCTTTTGATAGTTTAATTATAATATGCCTTGGAGAGGATGTGTTTCAGTTAAATTGATATTTGAGCTTCCTGTATCTGAATGTTCATATATCTTCCAAGCCTTGTAAAATGTTCAGCTAGTATTTAATTAAATACGTTTTCTGATTTTTTTCCCCCATCTCTTCTCTTTCTGGGACTACTAAAATAGAAAAATTTCTATGTTTGACGGTGTCCTATATGTCATGTAGAATTTCTTTATTCTGTTTTATTCTGTAATTTTTTGTAAACTTTTCTCTGACTGGATTATTTCAAAAGACTTGTCTTCAAATTCAGAAATTCTTCTGCTTGCTTGCATCTACTATTGAAACTCTCAATTGTATTTTTTATTTCATTCTTTGATTTATTCAGTTCCAAGATTTCTGTTTGGTTCTTCTTCATGATTTCTATCTCTTTGTTGAATTTTTCATTCAGATCATGATCCTGCCTCCTGATTTAGTTGAATTATTTGTGTTCTCTTGTATCTCACTGAGTTTCCTTGAGATCATTATGTTGAATTCTTTTTCAGGCATTACATAGATTTCTTCTCCTTTGGGAGTCTGTTACAGCAGAGTTATTATGTTCCTTTGGAAGTCTCGTGTTTCCTGTGTCTTTCATGTTTCCTGTGTCTCTACATTTATATCTGGGCACCTGGTAGAAGAGTCACTTTTTCCAATTTTATGGAATAGGTTTTATATGGAAAGACATTTACCTATAGATATATTCTATGCTGTCAGCTGTGTAGGATACTTTGGCTGTGGTCTGGATGGGCACATAATTGCATTCTCTTTATTATTTCTTTGGCTATAATCAATGTCAGCAGTGTCTGCAAGTGTGTGAGTGGCCTATGCCATGGTTGTTTTGTAGATGCTGTGGCATGACTTTGTTGACCAGATAGGCCAGTCCTTGGTCCCTTGGGTTATGTACCTGGTGCATGGTGGCCTCACCAGTAAAGGAGGCAGGCTCTTTGCAGGGTGGTGGTGAGCCCTGGGCAAGCTGGTCTCTTGCTCAAGCTGGTCTCCTGGTAACACAAAAAAGCACATGGTAGCCCCACTGCTGAAGGGGTGAGGTCACTATCAAGGAAAGTATGGGCTTCAAACAGGTAGCACATTCGCTCTGGTGAAAGCACATGTTGGCTCCCTGTGTCTAGCGAGCAGCCTCCCTGCTGTGATGAACCACCTGTGTGAGCTTATGTCCTGGAGTCACAGCTGCACTACTGAGTCTAGCCGGTGTAGTAACACTGCAGCCCTTCAGGTAAATGTGATGGGATGTCACCAGAGACCCAGGGATTTGAAGATACAGTGGCTATTTGGCCCTTGGGATGGTGGGAGCAATCAAAATGGTACTGTACTACAGTAGCCTAGGCCCCAGGGAATGAGGCAATCCAGTGTCAATTCCTTCTTTGGAATAATGGTGTTGCAAGGACTCCAGGCCGCTCTCTACACTGCACTGAGGGTGTGTGAGGGCTGTGGGCTCTCCTGAAGCAAGGATTGCAGGTGTCTCTGGTGGGATTGTGGAATGCTGGGAATCTCCCACTTACCCTGTCCCCACAATGGAGATTCCCTCTTGGCTTTCAGCCAGTCCCCATGAGCTGCTTTGCTTCCCTCTGTATGCTATCTTGAGTTTTTGTGGGTCAGAGGGTCTTTGTCACTTCCTTGCTGAATTCTGGTGTTCTTTGTCACTTCCTTGCTGAATTCTGGTGTTCTTCCTTAGTCACTCTATTCAATGTGTGATTATCTAATTGTTGTTTCAATTCTTCTTTGTTGAGGGGCTGAGTTCTCAGTGCCTGTAGCTAGCCATCTTGATAACATCTTCAGCAGTAAGTTTATTTTAATGTAACTTTACACACTTGGCTGAGGATATTTAGAATCTTAGTATGACCATGGGTAGGCAGCAGAGAGCTCATATATATGATTCATGACTTGATTTCTAGTTTCTCCTCAATACTACTTTTAAAGAGCATTCAACAAGGAAATTTGTGTTCCTGCAATAGAGAATGTTTGTCGTCCTAGTTTCTGGGAGGTATATACTAACGGTTACATGCCAGCATATTTCTTTGGACACTTGAACTTCCCATATCACCATTCATGTCAATTTTAACTAAAGGGGGTTGGGAGAAACTTAGTAAATAATGCATAGGCATAATATACTCATTCATTCTTTAAAAATAGAGGAAGAATAAATGAAAGACAAGAATGCCTGAAAGTTTAACACATTTCCTCTACTATAAACGAATTTCCTAAGATCCTTAGCCAGAATGATTGTGATCAAATTAAGATAAGAACAAATTTCACCTGTGATTGTGCCTGTGGGTTTACCATAACATGAACTAGTGAGATTTCAATAGTTGAATCTTATCTAAAGTGTTCAGGGATTTTAAAAATTGATTTAATTACACCATTTAGAAAACAACCAGGTGTACCTTTAGTTTGCAAAATGGAGTTTAATCTTAATTTTAGGTAAGTGTGTTTATCTAGAGAGTCAGATAATTCCTATTCTAACAGAAATTAGATCTCAGTATCTTTTTTATCTTTACTTCAAATTTCTTCTATGAGAGTTATTAAAACTACCCCAGACAGTGTGTATATTGAGCTGGCAAAAATGATTGTTTTATGGTTTGTTTTACTTAAAGACAAACTAAACTCTTTATCTAACACGATTTTCTCTCTGGAATTATTGATCCCCTTTCAGCACTGGCTCTTCTTCCCTCCCACCTCCGGATGTGCTTTATCCACTCACTCATGTCCTCTTCCACAAGTCCATTCAATACAGCTTCTATATCCACCTCTTACCACCCAAAATAGCTTATCTCTTTGACCATGTTTTAGGTTATTGTCCTTCTGTTTTTCTCTACCATCAAACACTTGGAAAATGACCCTTCTATCTTTAAGTTGTTCATCTATTCGCTCTCAATCAGACTACACCATGAGTGTCCACAGCAGAGCCTCCAGAGGCAGCTACTCATCCTCACTGCTCCACAGGGCCACCATGGTTTGTCACCTTTTCTCTCGTCTGATTCCCTCTTTGGCACAGGTCTGCTCTTCTGCCCGTGCACATGGTGGGCCACACTGGTCTTATTTTGGGAGTCTCTATGTGTCTCTCTGCCTCTATTATTTAAACTCTCTTTTTTCTACTTGACATATCTTTCATTGCCATGATTTCAGATGTTATTTCTATTCAACTGGCTCCTGTTTTGTATCGCTTGCCCAGGCATCTCCACTAAATTTCATGGTCACAATTAAAACTGGTTATTGTCCCTTTCTATTTGAATTTATTACTAAAACCTAAACCATCCAAACTGAGTTAATTCTCTTCTCTCTATATATTCACCCCTTCCAACTGGGTTTTCAATTTGTGCAAATAGTTCTAGTTCACAAGTCACATAGACTAAAACCTATCAAGTCCTATTCTTCCTCTCTCCCTCCATACTCAAAAAGTTGCCTGCCTTTGCAGGTTTAGACATCCTAAAATCTTCTCTATTTAATCTTCCATCTCTATCACATTGTATTTATTAGGGTTCTCCAGAGAAAAATAACTAACAGGATGTATGTATGGATATACAGACAAATAGACCTATGCTAAGAAATTGGCTTACATGATTATGGAGGTTGGCAAGTCCAAAGTCTGTCTGCTGGTAGAATTTCTCCTTGTTCAGGGAGAGGTCAGTCTTTGTTCTATTCAGTCCTCCAACCGATTGGATGAAGCCCAGTCATAGTGTGGAGGAAAATCTGTTTTATTCAAAGTCCTCAGATTAGAATGTCAATCATCTGAAAACACCTTCCCAGAAATATCCAGAGTCACGTTTGACCACATATCTGGGCATCACTGTCCAACCAAGTTGAGACATACAATTAACAATCACACCCATTGTCAATGCCATTATTTTACAACATACATAAACACTGATACTCTCCAGTCAACTTGCTGTCTTTCAATCCCTCCCTACTCAAACTATCCTACATAACATTGCCAATGAAATGTTCTATTGGTACAATATCACTCAGTTGTTCATATTTTTGCTTATCAAATCAGATGTAGATTTCTATTCATGATCTTCAAGGCCATCTCTGATACATGATTAGGTTTTTTAAGTCTTAATTACCAATGTTTCATTTTATGTGTTACTATAGCCAATATGTCATTTCCCTAACCCTCCAATTGTTTTCATTTGAAGCCTTTGTCCCTGAAGTTCCCTATAGTTGTAAACTTCCATCCAATGTGCTCATGCTAAAATGTTATTTATCACATCCACCCCAGATTTACAATAATATTTACATTCTCACATATTTCTTTAGACATTTGACCTGCCCATATCACCACCACCAATTTCAACTTTAAGTGAATGGAGAAAAAGAAAAGTAATAAATGATGCATGGACTTTTATACTAAAGGTTTATTCTGAGAGAGAGAGAGAACTTGTGAGAAAAACATACTTTTCATATTTGTTTTTAAATCTTTTTTTCCTGAAAAGAAATATTGGAACTAATATGGGACTTTCTGTTCCAATCTCTTCCCCAAAGGAAATTTTATAATGATTTGGTATATATTCATACCATAATTCTATACAGTTCCTCATAGTTGAGTTTGCAAAACAACATAGTTTCCTATTCTTTTTATTTGAATATTAAAATTTCCATAATATTCTGTGGCTTATGTTTTTATTCAACATTGTTTTTCAGATTTATCAAAGTCCACATATATGAATCCAGGTCATTCATGTTAGCTGTTTTAATGTATTAGTTGCATTAACATTCAGAATTTATTGTCACATTTCCTTACCAACAGACAGCTGAAACTCATGATTCAGTGAGCATACATATGTGGTATTTTTCTTGTGTACATGTATGTAATTAGGGGAATATACTTAAAACTAGAATTGCTAAATGGCAGAGTATTTTCATCTTCAAAGTTATTAGATATTGCACAATGATTCTCGAAAGTGACTTTAGCAATTCACACTCATTCAAAAGTATGTTTTAATTTCTCTATTCTTTTTTCTTTTTTTTTTTTTTTGTAGAGACAGAGTCTCACTTTATCGCCCTTGGTAGAGTGCCATGGGGTCACACAGCTCACAGCAACCTCCAACTCCTAGGCTTAGGTGATTCTCTATTTTTTTTTTTTTTTTTTTTTTGAGACAGAGCCTCAAGCTGTCACCCTGGATAGAGTGCCGTGGCATCACAGCTCACAGCAACCTCCAATTCCTGGGCTCAAGTTTGCCTCCGCCTCCCAAGTAGCTGGGACTACAGGCGCCCACCACAACGCCCGGCCATTTTTTTGGTTGCAGCCGTCATTGTTGTTTGGCGGGCCCGGGCTGGATCTGAACCTGCCAGCTCAGGTGTACGTGGCTGGCGCCTTAGCCCGTTGAGCCATAGGCGCCAAGCCTACATTTCTCTATTCTTAAGTCAACAGTATTGTCAGACTTTCTCTGAATTACTTTTATATTTGTTGTAAGAAAAAGACAACCATATTTTTCCATTCAGAAAGATAATTGTCCCTAAACCATTTTTATGACAGCTTACCTTTCTGCTGCTGACTTTAAATGCTCCCTATATTATAAATAATTTGAGGCTACTTCTTAGCTCATCTATTTCTCTATCTCTGGAACACTACCATACTCAATTTGTTTCTATAATTTTATAATAAGTCTTTAATATCTCTTAGCAAACAAAAACCTTTCTACTTGTTTTAATTTTTTCAAAATTTTCCTATTTCTATATCTTTACTATTTTTAAATTTTTAATAATCTGTAGTATTGTATTCAATTAAAAATATACAAAATAATATTCCTTCAATATAAAATGGAACACACTGCATCTAAATTTAGACTCACCACATTTTAAGGGGTGGCTAATATCTACCATATTATTAGACAATGCATTGAACCTTTATGTTTGCAAATAATTTTTTGAATTGTTTGTCAAGTTCCGTTAAACAAACGTTAAAATTTTGTTTCCAATTATATTAAATACCTCTTGATTATTGCTAGTGCCTATGGACACTGCTGATTTTTATATGCTGTTCTTATGTCTA
The DNA here is from genome assembly GCA_963574655.1 of Perodicticus potto. NCBI lineage: Eukaryota > Metazoa > Chordata > Mammalia > Primates > Lorisidae > Perodicticus > Perodicticus potto. The sequence continues at coordinate 8,409 of CAUYRH010150778.1, read as the reverse complement.
ACAATCTTGCTTAAACGTCTCTCTCATTCTCTCCTGCTCCTCTTCTCCCTCTTTCTCTCTCCTAGTTCTACTTGGCCTACTGGAACAGTGTCCGTTTCCTGTGGTTCTAACAGTTTCCAAAGAGGCTATCTAGGTGGTCTGGTTCTCAGAAGCCTTGCTTCCTTATGCTTCCATCCCTAACTATGGGATTCGCCTCGCTGTAGCTCAAAAGAACCAAACATCTCCAAGGCCCACTTGGCACAGCCTTACTTTAGACCTGTTTCTGGAAACCAAGCAGACCTCTGGCCAGCGCACCTTCCCTCCGCCCCTGGGCTGCGGTGCCGCGTGTTCCAGAGTTGGCCTTCTCGGAAGAGAGACGTAGGCATTTCACTTGCCTGGTGGATATGTTTAATGTTTTGTCCAAATTGTGTAAAGAACGGAATTTGGGAAATTTTTCTCTTACACTTTTAGCATTCCAGTGCTGATTCACTGCCTAATGAAACCGGTTTCCCAGATGCTTCTGTTACAGTGAACATAGTAATGATTCTGGGCTTTTCCCAAACCCAGTGAGCTGCGTCCTCTCACCAGCCGGTTGTCCTGCAAGTCCTCTCGCAGGCTGCTGGCCTGGCCACGCCCGCTGCGGCGGGTGACGAGACTGGACACACTGGGTCCCTGACGACTTCCGGGGTTCTTTCTGCCCAACATATAGAGATGAGCGCTGCGTTTTTTTCTTTCATATCCTAACTTCTCTCTGATAATAAGAATATGACCTCGGGTAGAGACTTAGGCAATTGATTTCCAAGCACGCGGAGATCACTTTAAGAATTCAAAGGATGTGAGGCACCTGCCTGGGGGCAGCCCGTTCTCTCTCCCTCTTTACCTCGGAAAATGCAGCGTCCAGCAGTGACTTTCTGGGATTCTTGAGTCGGGGAGGAAGCGGTTGGTACCTGGAGCTTGGAGAGCGCCGACTCCCCCTGCCCCGCTGAGTCGAGAGCCCCCCTCCAGGAGCGCTGCCGGCTTAGAGCAGACTCGGCCCCGCCGGGTCGCTAGGCTGAGCTGCCAGGACGTGTGGGAAGGTGGAGGCCTCGGGCTGGAGGCGAGGAGGCGGCGAGACGCCGAGGCGAGGGGGAGGGAAGAGGTGAGGAAGAGGGAGGAGCCGAGACGCCGGGCCCGAGGTGCCGGGCGGGGACCCGAGTAGCTCGCGGAAGGTGAGGGCGGGCGGAGGCATCAGGCGGGGGGGTGGGGCTCGGCCTGGGCGTGAGGGTGGGCGGAGAGGAGCGGCCCGGGCGGCCAATTCTTGCTTACTGAGATTCGCCCCAACTCCGAATCTGGGTCGCAGGGCACTCGGGCGCTGTTTCCAGCCCCGCGCGGACTTCGGAATTGGCACTGGGACTGACAGACGCTGCAACCCGAGCGCGTCTCCGCGGGACCTGGAGCTCGGGCAAGTCTATCCCCCGCAAGAATGCGCGCCCAGGCGGCCCTGGACGCGCCACCGAGCGAGCGGCTCTTTCTCTGGGACCCTGACGCTTCCAAGGAACCGGATACAGCGCGGCCAGCACGCAGGAGCGCTGTGGAGAGGCTTGCGGCAGATCGCGCCAAGTACGTGCGGGGTCAACCAGGAGCTAGCCAGAGCTCTGCTTCCGAGAGCAACGGCCCTGTGGCGATCACCGGGCGAGGGGACGACCCCGAGTCCCCGGCTCGCGCCCCGGGTCCAGTGGTGCGCAGGACTATTGCGCGGAAGCCTCTGAGGCCAGACTCCCTGGTCATCTACCGGCAGAAATGCGAGTTCGTGCGAGGACCCGGCGCCGACGGCTCCAGAGCAAGCCTGGTAAAGAAGCTCTTCCAGGGGCCGGGCAAGGACAAGGCACCGGTGCCCCCTGAGACGCCCGGAGTGGGAGAGGAGGGCAAGGCCAGGGGCGGGGAGGCCTCTCGGACCAAGCTTGGCCCCTCAAGGGCTCCCGAACGCCCAGCTGCCCTCGAGCCTTCTGAGACTCCGGCCCCCGCTCTGCCGACTTCGGCGACCCGGGTTCCAGCTGCGCCCCCTTGCCCCGGGCCGCCTGTGACCAGGCGTGGGGGGCTGCGGCGTTCACAGTCAGACCTCAGCTCCCGCTATTCCATGGCCTTGGCCGAGTTTGACACCTTCTTCCAGTACTGCGGTCTGGACCCTGAGGTGGTGGAGACTCTTGGGAGGGAGAACTTCTCCGTGGGGTCGGACCCTGCAGGCCTCAAGGTGCGCAGCGTGAGCGTTGCCACCTCCGACAGCGGCTTCTCCCGGCACAGCAGCGGAGGTGAAGATGGGCTGCAGGAAGAGGAGTTGATGGAGCAGGTGCCCAGCACCACCTCGGTCATCGAGAGGAACGCCCGCATCATCAAGTGGCTGTACACGTGTAAGAAGGCCAAGGAGAGTCCCAGCCAGGGGCTGCAGGGGCCGGCGTGACTTGCAGTACGCGCCCAGAAAGCTAGGTTGGAAAGCCCATCTGCACGCGCCGATGAGGGTTTGGTGACCAGTGAATGATGGTTAGTTACAGCTGCTTAGAATTCAGTACGCTAAGTTGGAAGGGACCCACGAGATTGCACGCAGAGGCTTAGGAGTTGAGCCGTCACAGCTGAAGAAGAGGAGGCAGCAGTCGTGGCACCTGCAGGCCCAGTGCCCTCTCGAGTTGCTGCGTCCAATCACCAGGAAGGGTAGTCTGTAAGTTAACACTGTCCCAGCTGGCTTATCACTGTGGAAATAGGAGAAATACGAAATGTAAAATCCTGTCAGCAAGCAGCTTTACACTCCTGCCTTTATTATTTCTTGTGCTGAAAATAGCCTGAGTCCTGACTTTCGAGTCAGCTGCCTGGTGGGCCTGCAGCCCTGTGCAGCTGCTGTCTCACCTCCCCATAGGGAGGCTCTGTGTCCTTTGCGGGGGCCCTTACCAAAGTGAGAGAACTTTTCTACAGGACCTTGTCAAAACTTTGGCATTCATTTAGCAATAAAAAATCTTTATTTAGCTAAATTTTGTTTAAATTGTTTTGAGAGCTTCAGTTTGTTAAACTGGGGGAATTGGACTAGATTTTAACCAGTGTTTCATAGTTCTGAACTGCTGTGATTCTACAATTTATTTGCCGCAGGTGATGCTTACAGGAACTAACTTCCCTTTGAATAGCCAGTAGCCCAGAGTTGACCTCAAGCTCTTTTTGTTGAGGAGTGTTTATCCCCACTGTCACCCCCTCTTCCCTGCAGTGAGGGCATTTTTGGGAATAGTGCAGAGAAGGTACCTTTTCAGGGTTCTCTTTGAGAACCAAGAATTTAAACAATGCAACACCTTTTTTCTCTTACCCTTTGATGACAACTTGCTAAATTATGAGATGAAATTATTTTGTCTACCTTTGAGATAAACTACTGACAGACACTGCATCAGCCTGTAGAACTGTGTAGAGCTGCCACAAGATATTTGAAGATTTTATTTCTAAAATTAAATTGAAAATTAACAAGAGGAGGAGAATTTATTACTTTTCTTGAACTCAGAAAGCTCAGGACTTAAGTTCTTCCTTCTAACTTATAGAAGATTTGCATTTTCTGCTAGCCTAAGTCTCCAAAGAATGGTTATAGGGAGTCAATTTAAAAAAACAATCGAACATTAATTTGTGTTTTTCACGAATTTTCTTTTGGACTTGGAGATGGGTAAAGGGCATTCTCGCAATGCGATGCTGTTGTGAACATGTAGTGGAAGATTTGGGGGAGTGGGCATGGTGGGTGAAAAGATACCTTCTGGCTATAGAGCACCAAACCAGAATGGGGGGCCTGTTTTCTGTTAGCAGGTGACTCTGGCACTGTACACCAGGCTTCCTTTGTCCATAGAATAAAGGGAGATGGGTGGATGATTTCCAACCTCTACATTTTATATTCTGTGTAGTGATAATCTGCATATCTGTGTTCTATAACTGGAACCTGGAAAAGGGAAATAAAACACCCCCATCTATTGGATCATGTACACATACAAGGTAAGTTTGTGGATACATTTCTTCTAGGCAGCCAGAGCATGTGCAGCCAGGAGGTGGTATAAATAGCGGTGGGTCAAGAAGTTGACAAACGAACCACATAAAACCTGACAACATAAAAATGAAAGTGGCCTCTCCAGACCCAGGCCCACCCCTGTCTCTAGCACTCCAGTGTCAAAACAGTGACCTGAAAGAGAACTTAGGATGTAATCTACCAAGTAGCCTTCCCAGAGTTCTTTTAGGTTTGAACCTATGAAAAATATAAGATGTTTGGTTAGCCTGTGAAAACTTTCACTTTTATGACAAAAGTAGTTGAAGTGAGAGGAAAGGGAAGGCAGGTTTGAGAAAGGATAGAGGGCAAGGTGACAAGAGAACAAGGGCTCCCTGGCTTGTTTTTCACCTTCTCTCCCTCCATCTTAGCCCCATTTGTTCTAAGCAGGACACCGTATCCCTGCCTTCCAAGAAGTTTCACATTTTTGCTCTTAGGGGACAGTCACACAGAACCTGTCTCAGTTTTTGTATGGTATTGTATGGTGGTCACCAGCAATATAAAAAATTATGTTACAAATTTACTCCCCAAGACACCATCATAGTGTCCCATTAGGCAGAGACCTAATGCCTGGGTGCTGGGAAGGTTGTGAGAAGGAAATAAGTTCCCTGGGCCTTCTCCAGCTAACGGACGGTGTCTGCTCATGACCTCAGCCTCCTTCTCACCTCACCACTTCTATATGCTGCTGTTCCTTCTGAAGACATGCCGGCCCCCAAAGCCCACTTGGCACAGTGACACCAGCAGCATGGTGCACACTTGGTCAGTGAGGTAAGCCTCTGATACTCTGGAGTCACTTGCTCTGAGACTAGGTCTGTAACTTCTGGACAATGTAAAAGCTAGAATTCAAGCTGTCCTTCTTCTGATGAAATCTGTTAAGGATTCAGTTTAGGATTTTATTGAAAATTCAAAAAATTTAAGATGGACAATGGTAGATCTTCTAAATGAAAAAGAAAACAAATGTATTTTATATGTAGGTTTTTGTCCCCTTGGTAGGTAGAGATTTATAAAGTATAATAAAGGTATCTAATCTAGAACTAAATAATCAACTTATGAGTTTCTTACCCCTTGGGGTAAAAGTGTTTACTTTTCAAAACTGAGGATATCAGACCTGGAGAATGACTCACAGAATCTGCATGCAAGTCCATTGGGGATTTATGAGTAACAGACAGTTACACATGGGTAATTTTACTGTTTCCCAAAGTATAATTCACGAAGATTGCTCTTCTGTCTCCTGTGTTTAGTCATCTTCCTGTCCTTCAATTAGTCAAACTGGGGACTTGCCAAAATGTATGTCTTTCTGGTTTTCTGTTTTGCATAAAATAAGTAAATTGCTTTTTTTAACATTGGTATAAAAGAATGGTTACTTGTCCTTTGGGATAATTAGGGATGAATGTTGTTTAATTTCAAGGCAAAAATATTCAGATATTCCACAGCTATCTTCACATTACCCTTGACCAAAAAGGAAGGGAGGAACAGAGGGAGGGAAGGCCTGAAGAAACCCACTGAAGCTCCTGGAACAGAATCCTGTCTCACATTTGTTATACAAAAATGCTATAGTCATATAGAACACACAAATTAGGGGCGCTCAGGGCTTTCTGCTCCTTTCTTTGATGACTTTGCAAAGCTCTATAGTTGCCTTTGGGGAGCCCATTTCAGGTGAACACGTTTGTTTGAGTAGCCGCCTTTCCCTGTCTCTTGGCCAGCACTAGGACTTCAAGAGATATTGGTGTTTGAAAAGGGAAGAATCAGTTTGCTTTCAAATATTTAGCTGGACTGTCTGCCTTGTTCTGTTGTCTGACTCTGGCAGTTAGCACTGGCCTTACTAACATTCAAAAAGTTCTCTTTACTGCCCGTGAGTAGTTTGAGGCAAAGAGAAATTTTGAAAGCCCAGGAAAATAGCTTCCGGGAGGGGGGATTTCTTCTGACAAAGAAAGAAGATGATAGTCGTTCTATTAAAAATGAGATATTTTAAAATCCAGAGACTGTCACAGAACTAGAAGCTATAGGGCTCAGACTTTGTAGTATAGTCTTCCAACTTTTGTCTAAACTGGGGTTGACTCACTGTTTCTTTAACTCCTTAGGAAGCAAGAATTCCCAATGGTATGGACTACTGGAGTGTGTCAGGTGACTTGGGACCTCAGGGCTATTTGTCCTGTGCCTCTGTACCCAGGAATAAAGCACCATAGACAAAGCTTAAGTGGTACAGAAGGTTTGAAATGCTATCGAGAATATGGGAAACACAGATAATGAAACTTTGTTGACTTGTAACAGGTGAAACACCAAGAGACATTCTGCTTGTTTAAAGTGGATTTATCTTTGCTTTCAGGGGGTATCTAGAAAGCTGTTTGGAAATACTTTTAGGGTCATCCTTGTAACCCTAATTTTTTTTGAGACAGAGTCTCACTATGTCGCCCTCAGGAGAGTGCCGTAGCATCACAGCTCACAGAAACCTCCAACTCTTGGACTTAAGTGATTCTCTTGCCTCAGTTTCCCAAGTACCTGGGACTATAGGTGCCCACCACAATGCCTGGCTATTTTTTTGTTACAGTTGTCATTGTTGTTTAGCCGGCCTGGGCCGAGTTCGAACCTGCCAGCCTCGGTGTACGTGGCTGGTGCCATAACCACTGTGCTATGGGCGCCAAGCCAAAATTTATTTTTTTTTAAATGCAAAGAGCATGAAAACCAAGTGTAAATGCTTGGTATGTGCTCCTTGTGCCCATCTGGGGCTGACTGGCACCATTTAAATCAAAGTAATCAGAGCCAACAAAGAGTAAGAACACATTCACACACACCATGCATGTTTCCAAAGTATTCCTGTATGGTGAATTATACTTAACTCCTAAACTATGCAACTGATGATCTCATGTAACAAATCAGAAAGCACATTTAAAATCACTTGGAGGTACAAGGTCATTTTATTAATGCTATTCTCTATTTTGGTTGTAGGCATGTGGAAGTCCCCATTAAAAGATGAGTTAGTGTTAGGGTTAGATATTTCAGATGATATATGAAGCCCGCACACTGTACCCCATGATTGCACTAATGTACACAGCTATGATTTAATTAAAAAAAATTGATCCTTAAAAAAAAAAAAAAGATGAGTTAGAATTGAGGCACTGCCAAATGATACCTTTTCTTGTACCTGGACAGTTTCTAGAGAGCTGGCAGAGAATCTAGGTGTTCCTTCTGGTCAGACCAGTGGTGGCACCCACTTTGCTGCAGCACCACTTAGAGTGAGCTCCACAATTCTGTGGCTCCCAGCTTCCTAAAGGGCAAGGGACACAGCGTCTTAGGTGGGAGCTCCTCCTTCACACCTTTCCACATCACATCATCATCCCAAATTTGGCATCAATTCACCCTTTTCTCAAAGGGAGTATTTTTGTAAAAGGAGCAGCCTCTGGGTGGCTGGGAAACTAGGATCAGAATGTGGGTAGGGGCTTACTGGGACCCTTCATTCTGAAATTGCTCATGACACCAAGATGAATAAGATTGAGATTTTGAACCTTCTGAGAGGAATTTTGTATCACTCAAAGAAAATTCATTAGCAGGTTGGGTATAGTGGCTCAGCTTGTAATCCTAGTATTCTGGAAGGCTGAGGCAGGTGGATCCTTTGAGCTCAGGAGTTCCAGACCAGTCTGAGCAAGAGTGAGTTCCCATCTCTAAAAGTAGCCAGGCATTGATGTGGGTACCTGTAGTCCCACATACTCAGGAGGCTGACGCAAGAGGATCACTTGAGCCCAAGAGTTTGAGATTGGTATGAGCTATGCTATGGCACTCTACACCAGGGTGACTGACTGAGACTATCTCATAAAAAGAAAAAAAGGTGTGTTACCCAGTCAACTGTTTCAGAACTTACCATATTTTATCAAAACATATGTCTTCAAGAACAAAATCACTACAGAAGAATATGGAGAGAGAGAAATGAGTTTCTCAATGATGTCATATTTTATAAACCATTCCATTTGAATATATTCATGTATTTGTTTAATTTTTTTTATTTTTGTAACTTTTATTGTTAGAGTAGATCTTTGAGTTACTTACATATTTATTTTTACACAGTTATTAGTCTTCAGATAGTTTTCCTTTTCTTCATGTGGTTTTAGTTCTTGTCAGTATAGTTTTAAATCATTTGTCTATGGTCATCTTTTTGTACATGTACATATTGTTTATTTGAACTTTCATCTTTTGACTGTAAGTAGAAGGCTTGGCACTACCCCTGTAGTGATTTGTTTTCCAGGAAGTCCCAGGTACACATTTTTTTTTTTTTTTGAGACAGAGCCTCAAGCTGTCGCCCTGGGTAGAGTGCTGTGGCATCACAGCTCACAGCAACCTCCAATTCCTGGGCTCAAGCGAGTCTCTTGCCTCCGCCTCCCAAGTAGCTGGGACTACAGGCGCCC
>CAUYRH010150777.1:0-25853 GCA_963574655.1 Perodicticus potto | reverse complement strand
CCCTTTCCCCATTTCTTGTGCTATAACTGGGCTTTAGCCTTCATATGAAAGCTATAGATTAGCTTCATAGTAGGGCTGAGTACATTGGATACTTTTTCTTCCATTCTTGAGATACTTTGCTAAGAAGAATATGTTCCAGCTCCATCCATGTAAACATGAAAGAGGTATTTTTCGTTGAGTTTGGCCGGGGCCAGTTTTGAACCTGCCACCCTCAGAATATGGGGCCAGCGCCCTACTCACCGAGCCACAGGCTCTGCCCATTTGTAACATTTCTATATACCAGTAATATTCTAAGTGAGAAAGAAATCAAGAAGGCGATTCCATTTACAATTGCTACACAAAATAAAATACCTAGAAATAAATTCAACAAAAGATGTGAAAGATCTCTACAAAGAAATTTACAAAATAGTAATGCTCATACTCATGATTAGAAGAATTAATATCTTGAAAATGGTCACACTGTCCAAAGTACTCTGAAGAGTCAATGCAAACCCTATCAAAATACCAATGTCATTCCTCACAGAATTAGAAAAAAAATTCTAAAACTCGTATGGAACCAGGAAAGAGCCTAAATAGCTGAAGCAATCCTAACCAAAAAGAATTAAGCTACAGCTGTAGCAAACCTGACTTTAAAATACAACACAAGTCTATAGAAAACAAAATACCCTGGTGTTAGTGTAAAAATATATTCATTGACCAATGGAAAGGAATAGAGAACCCAGAAATAAAACCACATATTTACATCCAGCTGATTTTGACAAAGCTAATAAGAACTTACATTGGAGAAAGGACACCCTGTTTAATAAATTGTGCTGAAAAAACTGGATAGCCACATGCAGAAGAATGAAACTGGACTTCTATCTCTCTCACTGTGTACAAAAGTCAACACCAAATCAATTAAAGACTGAAATATATGTCATGAAACTACAAAAATACTAGAAGAAAACCTAGGAAAAACTTTCCTAGACGTTGTTCTAGGCAGAGAATTTATGAATAATACCTCAAAAGCCCAAGTAACAAAAACAAAAGTAAACAAATGGAACTTAATCAAACTAAAATTTTTCTGCATGGTGAAAGAAATAATCAGCAAAGAGACAACTTTTGAAAGGGAGAAAATATTTGTAAACTATTCATCTTATAGGGAACAACATCCAGAACATATAAGGATCTCAAACAACTCAACAGGAAAAAATTTTCTAATAACCACATTAAAAAGTGAACAGACGTTTCTGAAAGTAAGACATACAAACAGCCAATAGGTACATGAAAAAATAGTCAATAGCATTAATCATTGAAGAAATGCATATCAAAACAAAACTGAGATATCATCTTGCCCCAATCAGAATAATTATTACTAAAAAGCTGAAAAATAACAGACATGTTATAGACATGTCAATAGACATGTTACACACTATTGATGGCAATGTAAACTAGTACCATCATTAGAAACAAAACAATGGAGATTTCTCAAAAAAACAAAAATTAAGCTACCATAAGAACCAGCAATCCCACTACTGCGTATCTATCCAAAGAAAAAGAAAGAAACATATCTAAGTGATGCCTGTGCTCACATGTTGAATGCAGAACTGTAAATAAGAACAAAGATACTGAATCAATGTAAGTGTACATCAATGAATGAATGGATAAAGAAAATATGTACACACACACACAAATATTATTGGGCAACAAAGAAGAACAAATCATCCTTTAAAGCAACATAGACGAAAGTGGAAGTCATTATCTTAAACCAAGAACAAAAAGATTTATAAGTAGTACAGTATGTTCTCACTTGTATGTGGGAGTTAAAAGGTTTGAACACAAGGAGATAGATATTGGCAAAAGATAGCAGAGAGTAGGAAGTGTGAGTAGGGTGAGGTGGGAGGATGAAGAGAAGTGGGTGCAATGATATAAAACAGTAAGATAGGAGGAATTGGCTTAATGTTTGCTAGCACAATAGATAGCAATACTTAAGAAAAAGGTAATGTTCTCAGGTGAAGGGCACCCTGGATATCAAAATTTGATCATTATACATTACACATGTAACAAAATTTCTCAAGTACCCCATAAATTTGCACAAATTAAAAAGAATCTCAGCAAACAATTCTATAGACATAAACAAACAAACATTCATATGGAAAAGCAAAAGATGTAGAATAGATAACACCTTACTGATGAGAAAAAATGTTACTCAATTTAAATATTTACAATAAGCAATAGTAATCAAGATAATATGGTATTGACAAATGAATAAAACATGTAGGTCAATGGAACAAAGTAGAGAGCCCAGAAATAGATGCACACAAGTGATGTTAACTGATCTGTGAGACAGGAGCCAAAGTAATTCAATAAAGATCAACTTTTTATGGGCGGTGACTGTGGCTCAGTGAGTAGGGTGCCAGCCCCATATACCAAGGGTGGCAGGTTTGAACCTGGCCCTGGCCAAACTGAAAAAAGTAATAAAATCAAAAATAGCCAGGCATTGTGGCAGGCTCCTGTTGTCCCAGCTACTAGGGAGGCTGAGGCCAGAGAATCACCTAAGCCCAGGGGTTGGTGGTTGCTGTGAGCTGTAATGCTACAGCACTCTACTATAGCACTCTACTGAGGGCAATATAATGAGATTCTGTCTCTAAAAAAAAGACAAAACCAATTACAAATGTTCATTCAAGGATTCCAGTTTTTCCACATCATCTGCAACACTTATTCTATTAAATATTATATTTATAACCTATTGAAATATTATAATTATAACCATCCTAGTAGGTTTAAAGCAGTATTTCATTGGGGGTTTTAATTTGCATTTTAAATGACTAAGGATATTGAACGTATTTTCATGGGTTCAGTGACCATCTGTGTATCTCTTGTGGAGAAATGTCAGGTCAACTCTGTCCATTACTTGAACTGAGTTTTGGGAGCTTTTGTTATTGTTGTAGCTGAGTTGTGAGAATTCTATATATTCTGGACACTAGAATGTTAACAAACCTGATTGAAAATATTTTCTGCCATTCTTTAGTTTGTCTTTCTCACTTTCCTGAGAGTATTATTTGATAAACAAAAGCTTTTAAATTTGATGGAGTCAGATCTATTTCTTTTTCTTTTGTTGGTTGTGCTTTGGGTATTATATCTAAGAATCCTTTGCCAAACCCAGAGTTGTTAAGACTTACCCTTGCATTTTTTTTCTAAGACATTCACTTTTTTAGCTCTTTAGTTCATCAGTCCAGTTTGAATTAATTTTTATATGTGTTTAAAAGTAGCTGTTCAACTACATCTTTCCATGTGGATACCTATTTGTCTTAGTATTATTTTCTAAGAAGATTATTCGTTTCTGCAGTGAAAAATGTTGGTGCTCTTATTAAAACTGACTTAGTCTCAGAGGCATGGCCGATTATTTCTGGACTCTTAGTCTGTTATATTGGTCTACATGTTCATCTATAGTTTTTTGATTACTGTAGATTTTTAGTAAATTTTGAAACCAAGGAATGCAAGTCCTTTAAATTTGCCCCTTTTTCCTATATATTTTTGGCTATTGGCCTTTAAGTCCATTCTATATGAATTTGAGGATCAACTTTTCCATTTCTACAAATAGAAAAAAAAAGGCCATTGGAATGTTGAAAGAGATTGCATATGTTAATCCATGAACACAGGTATATTAGTCAATTTGAATTGCTATAAAGAAAATACATGAGGGTGGGTAATTTGTAAAAAAAAAAAAAAAGAGGTTTATTTAGCTCACAGTTCTGCAGAGATTTGGAGGGGTCAACATCCAAACCACATAAGCAGGATATATTTTAATTTATTTAGATGTGCTCCTTGTATTTGATGTGCTTTCTGTTCTTCTTTTCCTCTGACTGCACTTCTTTGAATTAATTAATTTTTGTCTAATATTTTCATCGAATAGTTAACTTGGATTATTAGCTGTACCTCTTTGTTTATTTTATTTGTTCTATTTGTGGTTGCTCAGTGGGTTATAATAGACATCTTTAACTCATCAGAGAGGAGCTACAAATTATATCGTACAACTTCGTATATAATGTAGTAATATAACAATAATTTCTATTACCCTTCTGTTCTTTCCCATATCCCCCTTTCATTCCATTTACCATTTCTTTTTTTGAGACTATGTCTCACTATGTCACTCTCGGCAGACTGCCATGGCCTCACAGCTCACAGCAACCTCAAACTCTTGGTCTTGAGCAATCTTTCGCCTCAGCCTCCCAAGCAGATGGAACTACAGGTGCCTGCTACAATGCCTGGCTATTTTTTGTTGTTGTTAACAATGCCGGAGCAGGGTTTGAACCCACCAGCCTCAGTGTATGTGGCCAGTGCCCTAACCACTGAGCTATGGGTGCCAAGCCCATTTACCATTTCTGATGTTCATAAATCATTATGTAGATCATAGTTTATATCTTGTATTATTTTTTCTCTCTACCTTAACGTCCTTTAACATTTCTTGTAGCACACATGTGGCAGCAGTAAATTTTGTCATCTTTATTCGGGGAATAATCCTTCAATTCATCTTCTTTTGTAATAGATATGTTTTGCTAACTACAGAATTCTAAATTACCAGATTTTCTTTCAGGTCTTCAGAGATAATGTTTTATTGTTTTCTAGTTGGTATACTTCCTGAAAAAAGCCCTGTGAACTTCTGATTCTAGTCCTTATGAATGTGACTTCTTTTACTGGGTATTTTAAAGATTTATTTTTTGCTTGTTTTCAACAAATGGTTTTTTTTACGTTTACTTGAGGTTCCTTGAACTTCTTGAGTCTGCAGATTTTTAATTTTATCAAATTTAGAAAAAAGTTGCACCATTAATTCTTCAGACTTTAAAAGTTTTCTTTCCCTAATCTTTTTCTGCATCTCTAATTAAATCTATATTAGACCATTGTTTTTAATTTTGAGTCAGTTTTCTCTGCTACATTTTTAAAAATATAATTCCTTTTGTTATGTCTTCAAGATTACTGATTTTTTTTTGTAGTGTTTTATAAACTTGATTCCAGAAAGTGAAATTTTTATTTTAGGTGCTATATTTTTATCTACAGAATTCCATTTGGTGCCATTTTGTATGTTAGATCTCTCTCCTCATTATTTCCATGTTTGTCTTTAAATTTTAGATCATCTTTATCTATCTATCTATATATGTGTATATATATATATACATATACACACACAATAGCTGTTTTAAAGTTCTTATCTGCTTATTCTATCATTTCCCTTATTTTTGTGACTATTTTTAAGGACTGTTGATTCTGAATATGGAATACAATTTTCTGTTTTATCCCATGTTTCCCATGTTTGGTAAATTTTAATTACACTAGATGTTGTTGTGAATTGTGCAATTGTATAATGTTTAATGCTGGACTATGTTAGATTATGTTGTATTTCTTCTTTCTTTTTTTTTCTTTTTTGTTTTTGAGACAGGGACTTATTCTGTTGCCCAGGATAGAGTACAGTGGCACCATCATAGCTCAGGGTAACCTCAAACTGCTGGGCTCAATCAATCTCCCCGCCTTGGCCTCCTGAGCAGCTAGGACTATAAGCACACACAATCATGCCTGACTGATTATATTTATTTACTATTTATTTTGGAAACAAGTCTTGCTGTGTTGTTCAGGCTGGCCTCAAGTGGACTTCCCAACTTGGCCCCCCAAATTGCTAGGATTATACATATGAGCCACCATGCCTGAATAATTATATTACTTTAAAGAAAATCCTGGCTCGGTGCCAGTGGCTCAACGGGCCAGGGCGCCAGCCATGTACACGTGAGCTGGCGGGTTCGAATCCAGCCCGAGCCCGCCAAACAACAATGACGGCTGCAACCCAAAAATGGTCGGGCGTTGTGGCGGGCGCCTGCAGTCCCAGCTACTTGGGAGGCGGAGGCAGGAGACTCGCTTGGGCCCAGGAATTGGAGGTTGCTGTGAGCTGTGATGTCACAGCGCTCTATCCAGGGTGACAGCTTAAGGCTCTGTCCAAAAAAAAAAAAGAAAAGAAAATCCTTCTTCATTCTGGAGGGCAGCTAAACTCTTTGCATAATAATGTTAGTTTTTTGAGGTTCATTTTAAGCTTTTATAAAGTAAGTCTGGATAGTCTTTAGTCTAGAACTAGTTTTAATTCACTAATAAAACCTAACCTGTTCGAGTCTCTATTGAAAGCCATGTACACACAAGCACACATGCACACATGCACACACAGTTTGCACAATAAGTTCTTTCAACTTTGACTGATTGGGACTTGAATTATTCCCAGATCTCTCTGAGCTCTGGAACTGTTATGATATAGATCCCTAATTAGTTTCTTTCCTGCAATTGTTCTTAAAGGTCCCTTAAAGTTTTACCCTATGCATGACAGATTGGTACTCAGAAAAAGATATAATGACACTGTTTCTCTGTTTTGTTCCCTGCTCTTTGGAATTCTGCCCTACAAATTCTTCCAGAAACTTCTGAATCTCAAAACTTTAAGCTTTGTTTCCTTAATTTCAACTTCAAACTATGCCACATTTAACCTTCTCTGCCTGTGGTTGAAAAATCAACTCCAGTTAGAAAATAAGAATTAATATTATGTTTACTTTGCTTTTTCCTTCTAGTTAGCCAACAAAAAAGAAGAAAAAGAAGAAGAAGGAGGAGGAGGAGGAGAGAGAGAAAAAATTACACAGCAGTAATTCTTCATGGGTGATAACAGAATTTTTTGCCAAAATCTACAATTTTTTCAATTGTAAACAATTTTTCAAAGAAAAGTTTTTCTGAATTTTTCAAAAGTTGAAAAATTTTGAATGAACAAGAAGTTTTCTTTATAGACAAGATAAATCAATTTTAATCTTGGTAGTATAAAAAAATCTCAATTCTCTAATTTGAAATTATTGTCATTGTATAATCTCATTTTCAATACCATTAATAATATATTTCTTTCAAAGACCTTAAATGCCTTCCATGGATTATGTCATTTACTATATTTTGCTGAAAAAAATTATAGTGCTTGAGAATAAAGAAAATTATTTTTGCTATAAGTAGTTGAGAAATTGACCAAGGAATAGATCTCAAATCTTTCTGGAACCCGCATTTCTTCATTCACCTTTCCATCCAACAAACATGCATGCTATGCATGTTCTGTGTGTCAAACTTTCTGATTAATACTATCTAGTGTCGTTCCTGAGACTTAGGTTTATTTTGTACTTCTACTTTTTGCTTTTATTAGTTTTCTAAGAAATGGACTTGATTTGCCACTTTTACCTATGCTGCAAAAATCTCCAAGTGCTGTGTGACCATTTCGCAGTAAGAAAAACTGTTAAATTGGCCACGATATTCCCACTTCTGTCCTACATTGTTTTCCTGAGGCAAACACAAATGCTCTTTCTGCTTTCCTATTAAGAAACTCTGCATGAATATTTTTTCAAGGAAGAAGTTGTACAGTTTGACTATTCTATAGACTGATGAAAGAAGACTTGAATTAGTTACCTTGGGGAAAAAAGTTATATTTCCTTTCTTATTGAATCTCTCTGGTATGAAATCCAGAAAGTAAAAATGCTTATTTTCTCAGACTCCCTTAGAGCTATACATTGTCTTAGACACGGACAATGAAACGTAAAGAAAAGTTCTAGAGCGGCACTTATAGGAAAACTTACGAAAGTAAAACATACTTTTGGGAATTTCAACCTTTGCTTCACGGATTTTTTGGTTGCTTTCCTTTGTGTTTTAGATGCAGATGTCATGCTTGGAGTGTGACAGCCGTTTTACAACCGTGAGGTAACAAACATTAAGATGACGTCCAGATGTCACTGATGATGGGATAGACATATAACGCAGCCAGAGTCCTCGACCAGGGAACTGGAACAGCTACACGTTGAGAGGTTGCCCTTATCTGAGCTTCTTCTAATGTTAGATAAATAATTATTTCAGCCACTATCAGTTACATTTCCTTTGCTTTCAGTAAAATGAATTTCTATTTTATTCAAATAAATTCTCCACTTCACAATTTACTTTATATGTTAACAGAAAACACTGTTGGAACATTTCTTCTGGAAATAGAAATATGGCCAAACCCCTACTCCAAGGAAAAATAAGTTTATTCATTCCCTAAAGTAAGAGGCATTTAGGACAAAAGAATAGGTGGGTAACTCCATTTCTCACTGCCCCTTTAACAAGCCAAGAATGATATTCTTAGTGTCTTCCAAATAACGTATATCTTTCTAGACTACTATTAAATTATGTCTATAAAAATTTATTCTAACTTTAGTCAAATAGTTACTGCCTATGTTCTTAGAGTTTAACATACCTGAAATGGAGCCAGTATATTGCGCTTTTAAAGGGAATTTTTTAAAAAGTTATGTTAAACATGAAGAACTGCAAAAGGAAATGATGAGCCATCATCTTTATTTCATTAATAAGAGACTCTGTTTGAAAGACTGCCTCCCAGATTATACCGTCTTAGTTTGAAATAACGCTCTAATATTTACTAGTTATGTGATCTAGGCATGTGGCCAAATTTCATGGGTTGATTTATTTTTCCTTAAAATGGAGATACAATGCAAGATTATGGGGATTAAATGAAGCAGTATGTGTTTATGTTCACTGTCCGAAACAGATAACATCTTAACACACGATCGCTGTTGTTACTTTCAGTGTTAATTGTTATTCAGCAACTCAGATCATGACATACTCTGTTCATTTGTAGTTCAAATTACTTTATTAATGTCTATTAGTTATCACAGACATCTTGAAAAAACTTATGTTATCCCACAAAAACCTGCCACTCCATATACACAGAATTTGTTTCACACCATACGAATACAAGTCAGGAGATGCTTAACAATGTGGACACTTTTTGAGAAATGCATTGTTAAACATCTTCGTCACTGGGCTGACCTCAAAAAGTACACTTAACAATCTGGAAGGTGTAGCCGACTACACATTTAGGCCGTATGCTGGGGCCCATTGTTCCCAGGCTAGAAACCTGGATAGCATGTTACTGTACTGAGTACTGCAGGCAATTGTAACACAATGGTAAAGACTCATGTATTCAAGCATATCTAAACATAGACAATACTATTTAAAAGTTAAAAACCAGTATACTTGTATAGGGCACTTACTGTGAATGGAGCTTGCAGGACTGGAAATTTCTCTGGATGAGTCCGTGAGTGAAGGCCCAGGACATTACTGTGCATTACTGTAGAGTTTCCAAACACTGTACACTTGGGCTACGCTGAATTTATTGAAAATATTTTTCTTCAGTAATAAATTAGCCTTAGCTAACTGTAACTTATTTACTTTATAAACTTGGAACATTATAAACTTTTGACTTTTAGCAACATTTAGCTTAGAAATAAACATGTTGTATAGCCAAACACAAGTTTATTTCTCTATATCTTTATTCTACACATATAAGCTGTTTTCTATTTTTAAGTTTTTTAATTTTACTTTTAAAATATTATTATTAAAAACTAAGACACCTTAGCCTAAGCCTACACAGGGTCGGGATCACTATATCCCCATCTTGTCCCTCTTCGGGGCAGGTCTTCGGGGCACTGACAAGCATGGAGCTGTCATCCCCAATGATAGCAATGCATTCCTCTGGAATACTCCTGAAGGATCTCCTTGGGAGTGTTTTACTGATAGCTACTTTTTAAAAATAAGTGGAGAAGTATACTTTAAAAGGACAATACAAGGCATAGTTCAGTAAGTATGTAAACCATTAACCCAGCAGTTTAGTGTTATTATCAAGTTTCATGTCCTAAACATAATGACATGTGCTGTGACATGCTTTTATAAAACTGGCAGAAGAATAGATTTGGTTACATAAGCATCACCCCAAACACATAAGTAATGTATTTTGCTATGACATTATACTACTAAGCAATAGAAAATTTCTAGTTCTGCTATAATCTTATGGGGCTGCCATTGTACATGTGGCCTGTCGATGATTAAAATGTCATTGTGGGCCACATGTCTATATTTACTAATAACCAGTTAATCACATGATTGTAAATGAAATGGTCAAAATTATATGTCAATCAATGAGTATCAACACATATGTAGGATATAGACCATAGACACAGCCTCCTCTAATCCGATCCTGATTGTGTGTACATCATTCAATAATTTGTAAGAATTTACTTTTCATAAAATGAGACATGGAATTTAAAATCAGACCATGTGAAGAGTTTAATAGGAAATCTTAATATCAGTCCATTATTCAAAAATTCAGAAAGTCAAATGCAGTAACATTAAAAAGAGGCTTGAACTTGCATATTTAAAGATTTTGTGTTGTATATATTATAGTAGGGCTACCATAAAAAGTATCTCAACCTGGGTGGCTTAAACAACAGAAATGTATTTCCTCATAATTCTGAAGGGTTTAAGTCTAAGATCAAGACGTCCATGGAGTTGGCTTCCTTTCAGGCTCTCCTGGGCTTGTGGATCGCTATCTTCTCTCTGTGTCTTCAGATGATCTCCACGCCATAAAGTCTTTGTCCTAATCTCCTTGTCTCATAATGATATCAGTCATATTGGATTAAAGCTCACCCCAATGACCTCATTTTAACTTAATTACCTCTCTAAAGATCCTGTCTCCAAATACAGTCACATTATTAGGACACATTGGTATTAGGACCCCAACATACGAATTTTAAGGGAATGCAATTCAGCCATAAATGTGGATAGGTTCTATTATGAGACAGTGGATATGAAACGGAGCATTCCCTAAGTTTCTGTATTCAGAATCTTTATCCATAAAGTTTTTTAAAAATAATATACTAAATACTATACTATACTATAATAATATAAATAAAATGTGTTTCTAATAGTAAAAAATAAGGCACTAGCACCATAATAATTGATGGATTTCTTTTGAACGTATCTAACAGCTTATTTCAAAAATCATTTTCAGTCTAATTTTCAAATTAATACTTTAAAGCTTTGAGAACATCCCCTTCTCTCTGTATAGTCAGCAAACCAAACTGTGGCTTCAGTAGTTAGAAACACCTATCTGAAACTTATACAAAGCAGAAACATTTGCATATATATAGCTAAAGGTATTTATGGAACCTAATGGATTTATTATTTATTTTCTTGGAAATGAAAGGAAACTATTTAAAGACTAAATCCCTAATCATAACCTTGCCACTGTTACATATTTTTGCTTAATAATTTTTTTCATCACATCTTTGAAAATGCGATTTTGGAAAATTTCAGTTTGTCATAATTATAATATTATCATCTGGGTACTAGAAAAATTACTTTTAGCTGATGGAAATATTTATGATAATTGATTGTTTGCCAGTTCATGTAGATATACCCTGTGAGAAAGCCATGAAAGCACAATATTATTTTCCTTGTTTAATGTGCCATAGTGTTTCAACAATTGCAATGCTGGAAAAAAAAAAAAAAAAAGAATAATGTTTGATGGGGCACAGGGAACTGTTCCCCAGAGGCTCAAGAAGAATAGCATGTGATAACTTCCAAGGAAGCGTTTGAATAATAGAGAGATTTTCATTGATGTCTGCATAGTTGTAATACAAATTAGGCAAAAATAAAAAGAAATATAGAAGTATTTTAGACTCAAAATCAATCTATTTTCCCTAGTATGTATTTTTCCTAAAAAGTCATTTCCTGCTACTGGATATTTATTATGCACCATTATGAATATCTATTTATTGCATAAATATATTTGTCTTTACAAGTTTTCATTTTAGCTGGTTATAGAACAAAGCAGGCAATTTTGCTCCTCCTTTTTTTTTTTTTTTTTTTTTTTTTAAATTTCCACTGGTTTATGTTTCCAATAGATGAATTAGAAAATCTCAGGAAATTGGTTACTGAAAATCGAAATGGAAATGGTAGAATCTATTCTGAAACCTGCCTTTTGGTGTTTACCTCCAAGTGCACTTCGGTGTGTTCGCTTGATTTACATTTAGCAATATCTAAGTGCAAATAGTAATCATACACCAAAGCAAACGGGACTATATGCAATTGCTTCCTCCTTTTCTTCAACTGCAGTTGCAATCCCATAGATTCCAATCTTGACAGGTAGCATAATTAGAAAATTCTCTTTGTCTTATTAAATGTGACTCTTCTCAATAGAATTCACTTCATTGCAAGCAAAGAACAGAAAATATACTTCAGATCTAAAATGGGAAATCAAGGGGGACTGTTTTATTTTTATCTGTCTTTGTGCAAGCGACATTATTATCAAAGGATATTGTAATGCTGAAAATGTACTTTGGGGATTTAAATCACGCATTAGACTGGAAAGCAAAAAGTGCTGTGGGGCCCGTGCAATATATTTTCTCATTAATCTGATTGAAAGATTATCCTTCCTATAGCTATGAAAAGTCTAATACTCATATATCCATCTTCTGTGCTAGTAAAATACAGCTTTGTGCAAAGTCATTGTCTCTTGTGTCAGGGGTTCAACACTTCTTTTTTCTCTCGGCATAAGCCCATCTGTATTAAAATAAATTCAGAGCAGGCCGCCATTTCATACGCACATTTTGATTATTTCATAAGCTGCTGTGGAAAATGGAAGTATCAGCAAGTCATGCAGTTTCCTGGTAATGTAATGCTGTCATTACCTCAGTGGTCACGTGAAAAAGTTTAGCTACACTGTCTGTGACAAATGTTCAGTGAGTCCAAACAAGGCATTTAAATGAAATGCAGATATGAATGCACCATTATTGCAATCACAACTCCAGCTTCTAAATTATCTTATATGAATATACACACTTTCCATGTAACCTGACGTTTATAATACATAACAAACTCTGCCTTTTCTCTCTCTCCACCCACCCTGCCTCTTTTTTCTGCATCATCCTTCAGATTCAGAATGAAGGAAGGTACTGTGATCAGAAGCTGCTTGCAGTAATTGAAGACACCCTTGATGATTTCATGCAATCAGAGTGGCGCAGTATTTGTGATGAAAATTAAGTAAAGAAACAGCAGATGGATGGTTTGCCTTGCTATGGTCAATGCATTACAGAAGATTAGCAAATCCGTGTGAATAAGCTCCATCAAAAGAAAACCTCAACCACTTACACACTTTTCCACATAAGAGACTCACTGAAAATTGTGTGTAACCTTGGTAGTAACTTGCAGCCCTTTGTGATTTTAATGAAACTATGGAAACTATGTTAAGCTAAATGGTTCCTATTCAGAGTACTTGGAGTGCTGATACCAAGAACAGTATAGATGGCTCCAGCCATAACTGTCACACAGATAATATTCTTTTATGCCTCAAGACACTAAGATGGTGCTGTAGATAACCACCAGAAATAAGCTGCCATCATCACTAATCTGCATCTTTGAAACACTATTGCTTTTCCATGGTTAAGAGAAGGTAAAAATCACCTATTGGCATAATAGAAAAAACACTGTAAAAGTGAACAGGAGCTGGGAGAATTAATGCTTTCATATTTATTTGTAATCCACATGCAGCATGCATCAAATCGTCCATATCCTATTTTATGAGTTTGTGGATGACAATTGGAAATGCAAAATGAGCTGAGGCCTTTATGTTCCCTGGGGACATTTTTGCTAATGTAGTGAAATGAAAATCTAAGGAGTGTTTGGCTTTTGTGTTCCCTTCAGAGGCTAACTTTGGAGATCTTAAGTGTGTTCTTACGGGTGGATTTGTAACGTGTGTAGCAGATTAGAGTGTATTATGAGATTCAGATGCAACACCCAAGCAGTATTACAAAAATGCTGTCTATATTTTTCTCACTCAGCAAATATTGCTTGAGGGGTTTTTTACATGGATAAAATTGAATTTTACATTTCCATTGCATAATGTGACTTATCAACTACTTTCTGTATGTGTGAGCCTGGGGTTAGGTTAGCACGAATCATAAGCAAAGGTTGATGAGCATTCCTACAAAGCTAGGATACTAGATCCATAAAAAGGGCATAATTAATTTTATGTCTGGAACTACCTTTTTGGGTGAAATATATCATTTCCTATCCTAACACAATGCATCTATGCTGGTAAGAAAAATAATAATCCATGCTACTGTTCAAACAAAAAAAAAAACCCATCAAAACAAATTTTGAAATGCCAAAGTTATTCATTCTTACCTGATTTAAATAGTTGTTTTTCATGTTCCGTTTGGAATCTCTAATCATAAATCCTTTCATGTGAGAAAATAGCCTGAGATTCAAGACACAGGGAAATACAGAGCAAAAATGATGATAAACCACAGATCATTAGAACTAAAGCTTACAATGAAATCATGTTCAGATAATTTTTGTAAGCATTAATAACTTTGCAAAAAAAAGAGAAGTTTTACTTGAAAATATACAGCAAGATACATAATTTTTTAAATCAAACCCAAGAACTATCAATACTAATCTGCTAATTTGTGCCCCAATATACAATCACATTGTTGGGACCCAAGCACAATGCATTCAGTAAGCTATTAAATGCACAGCAGTATTTGAAATCGAACCACAGTGACTTGTCATGGCATGCTGACATTATTGGTTCTTGTATATAGTTACATAATGATCTCCGAAGCCAGCTTTAAAAACTGTTCTATAAAACCAGTTAACAGATGTCAAAGTCAGACTATGGGAGCCAACTTTCTAAAAAGGCTTTTTCCAATTAAAAAAATAAATAAAATGTTATAATTACACTTGATCTTAGCCAAAAGGCTGCGAAGTGATAAAAATGTAATTATTTATTCTCACTCTAAAAGAACTCTTTGGCCTGGTGAAACTCTTTTGCTTTAATTTCTCATTTATTATCAATGTCATCATCCTATGATCTCGGACCTGAAAAACATGCACCACTGAAATTGTCGATGCTTCAGGAAAGAAAACCATTTTTGTTATAATTTTTTTCTGTCTGGACTACTGATACAGCATAAACTGTTTTCTGTGTACAAGTTCATAATTTTCTTGAGAAAATCTGAATTATTTCAAATATGTCAAAGAAATATAACCAGAAATAATTTTCCATAACATTTCCCTACTTTTTATACATCTATTATATCTTTTAACATAATAGAATCTGTTGTGACTTTATCTCATAATGTAAAAGAACACAACAGTGATGGCATCTAATAGCATTGTGGGGAGTTATTTTAGATAATTATTTTCTTACCCCAAATAAACAGTTTGGCCTCAAATAACACTATTTTAAAAGTAAAAATAAATGATATTGTATTGAAAATAATTAAACATTCTTTTTTTCCTTTTGAATTTCTCTATAAAAACAACTTGAAAACAGTGTACAAAGAGAAGCAAATGATTTCCCAGGGTTTGTGTATATTTTCCAAATAAAGAAGATGGCATCTAGAAAACGGAATTGCTCTATAACAAAACCAGCTTTTTGTTCTGTGAAAGCCCTTGCTTTTGTAATTGTAAATGAAGCTGTTTCATCTGGTTTATATGCTGCGGTTCCCCCTGTTGCAGCTTAGGGCAATACAAATGATTAGTTGCCTGATTCCAGATTCATATAGGCTCAACTATGAGAACTGGACTCTGGCATTTAAATGACTGAAGTGATGTGAGACCATAAACCATTCCACACCATTTATACAAATGGAATCGGCCAGGCACTTTATCAAATCTCCAATTGCAGGGAATAGCCCAGTATTAGTTCTGGGCAATTTTTTGAACTCGCCCAAAACGCTGGGGTGCATTTTATGTTAATTTTTATTCTTAAAATGTTTTAATACCAGTAGCCCCCCAAAATAATATTTTCAGACCACAAGCTGAAGTGGTCAAAACTCCATGTTTCATTCAGTCACTCGTCAGTAAGGAGGTCTCTGTGGGAACTACTTCCCTCAAAGGAAATCATCATTTCCTATCAATTAAGTTTCTGAGGACTTAGCCTAGAATACAAATGTGTGAAATTCTACTGACCTCAAAAGTTGGCATTTGCATATAAAATCAATTATTCTATTTTAGGTTGAAAATCAAAATTAACTGCTTAACTGGTTCAACATGTGTAAATCTATTAATATGACACATATGTCAACAGAACAAAGACAAAAATAATCTGATCATTTCAATTGATGCTGAAAATGTATTTGATAAAACTCAACATCACTTCGTGATAAAAACTCTCAAAAACTGAGTAAAGATGGAACTTATCTCAATATGACAAAACCTGTATATGACAGACACACAGCTCGTGTCATACGGAGTGGGGAAAAACTGAAAGCCTCTAAGATCTGGAACAAAACAAAGACACTCGCTCTCACTACTGTCATTCAATATAGTACTGGAAGTTCTACAGAGCAAGCGGGCAAGAGAAAGACATAAAAAACATCTAAATTGTAAAAGAAGAAGTTGAATTGTTCTTACTTGAGCTGATTTGGTCTTATATCTACAGAAAACTAAGATGCCACCCCAAAAGCATTAGAACTGATAAACAAATTCAGTACAGTTTCAGCACACAAAATTAACACAAAAATTAGTAGCATTTCTATGTGCCAACAGTAGGAAATCGGAAAAAGAAATCAAGAAAGTAATCTCATTTACAGTAGCTCTAAATAAAATAAAATTAAGAGAAAAACTTAAGGGAATGAAAAAAATTTCTCTAATAAAAACTATAAAACATTGATGAAAGAAACTGAAGAAGACACAAAAAATGGAAAGAGATTCTATACTCATGAATTGGAAGAATTAGTATTGTTACAATGTCCATACTATCCAAAGCAATCTATTGATTCAATGCAATCTCCATGAAAATACCAATAACATTCTCCACAGAAATATGAAAAATAATTCTGCCATATATATGTGTATATGAAAATATATATATATATATATATATATATATATATATATATATATATATACACACACAACCACAAAGACCCAGAATAACCAAAGCCGTTTTGAGCAAAAAGAACAAAACTGGAGGAATCATATTATTTAACTTCATATTATACAATAGAGCGATAGTCACCAAAACAACATGGTACTAGCATATGAACAGATAAAATATTTGCAAACTATCCATCTTCCAAAGGATTGATAAAAAACAAAAAAGGAACTTCAACATCTCAATAGAAAAAAAAATCAAATAATCCAATTAGAAATGGGCAAAGGATCTGAATAGAAATTTCTAAAAAGACATGCAAATGGCCAACAGGTATAGGAAAAAATGCTCCACTGCATAAGTCATCTGAGAAATGCAAATCAAACTACAATGGAACATCATTTCATGTTGGTTAAAATGTTTTGTTTTGTTTTGGTTTTTTTAACCAAAAATACAGGTAATAATTCTGGCAAGGATGTGGAGAAAGGGGAACGCTTATCTACTGTTGGTAGGAATATGAATTAGTGCAACCACTGTGGAGGACAGTATGGAAGTTCCTCATAAAAACCTGAAAATAGAACTCCTATATGACCCAGGAATCCCACTGCGGGTATATATCCAAAGGAGAGGAAATCAGTGTGTTGAAAAGATAGCTGTATGGCCATGTTGATTCCATTACTATTCAGAATAACCAAGATATAAAATCAGCAAGTGTCCACCAAACAATAAATGAATAAAGAAATTTTGGTACATATGCACAATGGAATATTATAATTGGTATAAGCACAAAAAGAATGAAATCCTGCCATTTGCAACAATGTAGATAAAAATAGATAACATGTTATGTGACATAAGCCAAGCACAGAAGGACAAATCTTGCATGTTTTCATGTGCCTGTAGGAGCTGTATATTAAAAACAATTGATCTCACGGACACAGAGAGTAATGAGGGTTACCAGAGGCGAGAAAGGGTAGTGAGGAGAGGAGATACAATGGGGATGCTTGGTGGATACAAAAATAGTCAAAATAAGCAGTATTTGATAGCATAATGAAGTGACTACTTAGCAAAAATAAGTGAAGGTATACATTAAAATGATGAAAAGAGTGGAACTGGAATGTTGCTAACACACAAAAAAGTTGACATGCTAACGTTAACACCTCACCCCTGAGGTGACAGATACCTCAATTACCCTGATTTGATTAATTCACATTGTATGCCCATATCAAAACATTACATGTGCCCTATAAAGATAGATATAAGGCTACTATGTACCCATAATAATAAAAAATAAAAACATTACCTGCTTGAGTTTTCTTTTTTTTTTTTTATTAAGTCATAGCTGTGTACATTAATGCAATCATGGAGTACAACATGTTGGTTTCATATACAATTTGAAATATTTTCATCGAACTGGTTAACATAGCTTTCGTGGCATTTTCTTCGTTATTTTGTTCAGACATTTATATTTATAATTTCATATTCTTAAAGAAGTTGACATAGTAGTGCATACTCTCCAAAATCTCACTTCTACCTTTCACCAGAATGTCTGAGATCTCAGTTTGAGAACTTACAGGAATTGTATGGAAAGTTTCCACAATTCCATAAGGAATTACCACCATTGCAATTTAGACTTAAATACCATGGTTTATGATCTTGAGATTTTTGCCTCCTTGTGTTTAGTAGAATAGTAATTGAGCAATAACAAATGTGAAAAAGATTAGAAAGCTAAAACACTGAACTTTGTAAACCACCCAAGAAGATTAGTCACTTTACTTGTAATAATAATAATAAAGAATATTGAAAACATGAATAACAACCAAAAAATAACAAAATGAAAGAATCACTTTTACGAATATTTATAAGAAAAATTAAAAATGAGTTAATACTGAGCTGATCCACAGTTCCATTTTTATATCAAAACTTCCAAGATAATGGCTGTCATAATAATTTAATTTGCTTGTGAGGATCAGGCCTAACAATATTATGCTACATTAAAATTTTGAGATTTTGCGAAACAAAAAGAAAAGAAAAAAAAATTTTTGAGATTTTGCAATGGAACTTCAAGACTTGAACAAAATAGACCAAAATATTTTGCATGGCCAAAATCAAACTGTAAGTGAAATCCCTATAGTCATTGCCCCTCTTTATTTCTCAAATAAAAGGACCCAATGTATTTTCCAATTCCACATTTCAGAATGTGTTTCTTTTTTACTGTTTGCACAGCATAATTTCTTGCATTGGTATTAACTCATTCTTATAACTCGAAAATAACTTGTGCCAGACATTTTACTGGGAAGATAGCACATAGTTGTGGTCTTCATGTAGTTTACAGTCTAGTAGAAGAGAAGGATTTGTAGACCAACCTATAGCTGGACCTCCATATTCATTGGTTCTGTATCCAGGTATTCAACTAACTACAGATCAAAAATGTTTGAGAAAAAAATTGTGTTTATACTGCATACATGCAGACTTTTTTCCTTCCCATCATTTCCTAAACAATATAGTGTGACTACTATTTACATAGCACTTATTCTGTATTATATAAGTAATACAGAGATAATTTAAAATGTATGAGAGGGTGTACGTAAGTAAAATACTATGCCATCTTCTACCAGGACTTCAGCATCTGTGAATTTGAGTATTTACCAGGTTGCCTAGAACTAATTCCACTTGGATACCAAGGATGATGGCACTGACCTTATAAAGAATAATTAGGCACAGCATGAATTGGAGAAGGGAGTGATTTTGTTTATGGTGATGGTGGTAGCTTGGAATGAAAGAGAAATAGTTTTAAAAACAAGACTACCTACTATAAAAAAAATATGTCAGTAGAGTTTGGAAAAATCAAGTTTGTTAAGCAGACATTCACGTTGAGGGAATGCAAAAGAGAACAAACAGCATATGCAATATCACAAAGAATGGATAAGGAGTTTGATATTAGGGGATTGTAAAGAACAGGGAGGTATAGACTGAGTGAAACTAGAGGGGAGAAAAGATCAGGTTATAAAGGGATATTATTCCATAGTACGGAACTTTGATTTTTATTATTTGGGCGTCTTAGGTTGGAGGGCTGTCAAAGAAGATGTTCAGCACAGGCTATGGATGATATAATAGCTTTGATAACATCTGGTCTAGTTTCAGGTAAAAAATGTATAGTGGAAAAATATGAGGGGTTGGGTGTCTTGAGGAGGGGTTACTCATGGGTGGCAAGGGAGGAAAAAGAACAGAGAACACTTCTTGGAATTCTTTTAGGCCCCCGATGGCAGTTAGGTATTTCTCTTGAGTGCTTCCAGAGCACCACCTGCTTATCGCTGCACCAGAAATCATCACATTTTGGTATTGGTGTACCTGTCTATGTCTTAATTCACCAAACTCCCAAGCCCCAACACATTTACTAGACACTAAACTCATTGAATGCAAAGTTTATGTTCTTCCTTTCCATAACAAAAACAATAGTGTGGTATACAGTAGGGCTCAGTAGTTATTTGAATAAAATTATAGAAATTATATTGAAAATTTAAAGTCCATTGCCTAATGTTATGCTTGTTTTTGTGGCTATTGTTACAACCTTAAGTCTGAGACATTTGAATTGCTACTTTAGATAACTACTAAACTTGTGAAAATTAAGAGAGTAATAGAATTTTTATATTTAGTTTTCAAGTTATATGTTATATATAAAAGTTTGTAAACTTCATGTCATAATTTATATAAAAATATCTAAAGGTTGAATTGTACAGTAAGAAGGCAGAAAAAGTTAACTGTGTACTCTTATTTTCTTTTTGTCAGAGATAGGGTCTCACTGTGTTGTCCAGGCTGAAACAGAGCTTCAACCCCCTCATATTTTTCCACCATATATTTCTTACCTGAAACTAGGCCAGATATTATCAAAGCTATTATATCATTTGTAGCCCGTGCTGAACATCTTCTTTGACAGACCTCCATCCTAAGATGCCTAAATAATAAAAATCACAGTTTCATACTATGGCACAATAACCCTTTATAACTTTAAATAGAGTACTTACAGGTGCAATCACAGTAAACCACAGCCTTAAATTCCTGGTCTCAAGCAATCCTCCTGTCTCAGACTCTGAAGTAGCTGGGACTACAAGGACACATCTCTGCTGCTAGCTTAAGCTTGATTGAGGGTTTAATCCTCAAAATACTACCAAGCAGGTATTTGAGTTTATGGGATTTACTTTGGAGTTATTATTACAAGGTTATGAAGTACAGGAATGCTTGATTCACCTCCCCTTCCAATGGGGTCCTAGTGGAACAGATCAAATCTGTTCATAATTTTTAAAAAGTGCAAATTAGGAATGAAAGAATGACTTTTGGGAAAGTCACACATATTTCTGAAAATGTAATCAAAGATTAAGTTAAAGCCAAGGTGGTGCATGTGGCCTATACTCAAGCCCTACCTGGGGCTCTCTCTGCACTTCCACCTAAATATAAACATTGGGATTCACTGTGTGGGTGGTGCCCATATTTCAGACGGTAGGGTGCTGGCCACATACACCAAGGCTGGTGGGTTCCAACCCAGCCCAGGCCAGCTAAAACAACAATGACAACTACAACAACAACAATAAAAAAATAGCCGGGTGTTGTGGTGGGAGCCTGTAGTTCCACCTCAGCTACTTGGGAGACTGAGGCAAGGGGTTCACTGTGTGCCTACAATGAGAAGATGACCAGATCTCAGGAGAGTTCCATGGCTTAGCCAAAGGTACAAAGGTTGAAAAGCTAGGATTTATACTACAATTCCCAGGTTTTAAAGTGTACTCCACCTTGTATCTTAAGATTTCCCAACTGATACTTCTAGCGCACGAGATCCACCCAGATGAATCTGATTGAATCACTTAATTTCCTAGAACTTTCAGGAAATACCTGCTTTTTAAACTACCAAATTTGGGGTAGTTTTATATGCAACCATAGATAGCTGAGATACAGGCATTATCCAAATGTATTCTTATTTAATAATGAATAATTTAATAAAACATGCATATCCCTTGTCTTTAAGAGGTCAAGTAAAGACCTCTTACTTGAGGTCTTTGAACCCACTTGACTTGTTGAAGTTCAATCTAGACCCACAGGTGATGAGAGATCACTTGAAGTGGTCCAAAAACCATCCCAGATAATCAGAGGCTATGTAACCAAAATACTATGCCATTTTTCTTTCGGTGACTCAAGATCATATATGTGCCTTTGCCAGAGAAGAAAAGCTTGGCAGACACTGAAGAACACTCTAATGATTTAACTTTCAACATACATATAAGCTAATAATCCTATATCATTTATTTTTAAAAATCAGTGTTTCCAAGTTAGCATCCCATCAAAGGCAGAAAAAAAAGTCATACCCAGGAACATAAGCAAAGAACCAATGGACTTCTCTTCTTTTACTCAGGCACTTTTAAAATAACTTATTTGAACTCAAACATGTAAATGTCATGTGAATTTGGTTCATTCCACAATGCTAGTACAAAAAAATGACAATTTGTAGCTAATAGCAGTGTTGTAGTTTGTCTGGGTGATTATTATTGTCAGCATGTCTTTGTGAATTATAAGAATTTTGGCCTAATTATTGGGAAAGACTGGACAGAATGATCCTTTTCATCACGTAAATGATTAAAATAAATAAGATTCAAATGTCTTAATTAATCAAATATTTACATATCGGTCAATGGAAGCCTTTCTTTTGAGTGTGAATTATGCTGAGAGTTAACATTACTACTGGGAGTAAGAACCACACTGGTTCCTAATTCATTATTTCACCTTCCTTTAAAAGAAGCTAATCCCAGCATTGTGGGAAAGCAGATAAATTATAATTGATCCCTTTTTCATGAACTAGAAATGGTCCTGTATTTTGAATTTTTGTTTTAATTTCTAGGCTAATATTTTTGATAGCCATTATTATAACATCAGGAGGCTCAGAAGATATCATGAGAGAAATATTGTGACATATTTAGTTTACTTTTCTTGATTTTACAGTAAGATTGTAATGGGGAATTCCCAGTTACTTTTAAGCTCAGCACTTAGATAATTGAATAATAAACCATAATCAATTAAGACTTTTAAAGATTGTCTCTCTATATTCAGATTAAAGTTTTTTAAAAAGAAATAACTTAATTTGCAACCATTTTTGGCTCAATCCCATTTGGTATTCAGAATGTAAATGAGATTTGTTATCAGGACGGAAACCAGAAACTGATTTAACCTAGATATTAATCTTCATATTAAGGACATATTTACATTTCTTGCATAGCACAGTAGGTTAGCACAAAGAATGATCTGCATTTAATTTTTTTAAATGGCTAAGCGTAATTGATATATAGTACATATTTCACATGTTAAGTATTTTGTTTATTTCATGGATTCATTTTCTCATGGTCATGTAAAGTCTTGCCAGATAGAAAATATGCTGCAAATAGAAGCCAAACCACAGTAAAATGACTCTGCCTAACCCTAAGAGTTCCAGCCATTTCCTTTTATATTTTATAATAAGATATGACAACTCAATTTAAAGAAAATACACAATAGTTGCTGACTACAGTGAAAAGTTTATATTAAAATAATATGTTGCTGTGGGGAGGTGGATAATTGAAAATACAGTAGGTAATTTCTGGCAAGGCTCCTGAAATAATCAAAAAGTCATATCTGTTAACAAAGGATAAATGCAGATAATGTTACTCCATTCAGTAATTAGAATTTTACAGATCCCTGTTTAAATGCTGAGGAAAAAAAAAAAATTCGAAGGTGGTTACATTTATTCTCTAAAGTTGAACTGATCCAAAACCTCCCAATAAGACCTGACCCTTGACGGGGCTCAATTCCTACTGATATGTGACTCTAACAGTTTCCCTACAAATTTTAATGAAGACTGCTTAAACTTGAGCGGCTCAACAAAACCTAATGGCTGCTGCTAATTTCAAGAAGTCATGGGAGGGGGTCTACGATACAGGAGCCCTGGAAAGTTTACCTGTCTGAAAACAGAATCTTTGCCAATTTTGTCTCCCTCAACCTGTAACTTAATTCCAGAAGATAAACCTTTTAACTCTTTGGTGCTGTCACTGAAGTGACAGAGTATCAACTTTCTCAAGCATACAGATCTTAGAAAATTCCGACTGCCCTTTTCATTCCTTCAAGAGAATTTATAAATCAACACAGGCACAGTCTTCTTGGTCTACTCTGTTCACCAAAACAACAGTAATTTGAGTGGTAAAGTTAGTGTTAGGAATCAGAAAGCAGGTATTTTTTTTTTCCTCTAGAAATGCTATAAACTGATAGTATTCATGCACTTAATATTGACTTACAAACAAGATTTTAAAAGTCAAACATAGTTCTTCGAACTCCCCCTTCCTTCCCATTTATGTTTCTGGAGGTGACTATGAGACCCTAACAATGGCCCATCTTCATCCATTACTGTTTTGAGATTTGGGAATAATTATAGTGTTCTAGACATGGTTAATATGAGTCACCATACTCCCGGGCAAAAGAAAAGAACTATGTGTGGGGACTTTGGGGTTATCATCACTTATTGTGTTCCGAATAATTTTTCCTACAATTCATCTTTGCTATTTGGCCCAGTGAGGAGGTTTCTACAAACATAAGCAGGACATATTAAAGCAGGAAAGAATAGTGTTAAGAGGGCAATTAGCAAGGTATTTCAAAAGGTATCGAAGTGAAAGCCTCCATTATCATCTATTAGTATTCCTTTAGTGGGGACGTGGAGATAAGCCTCTAATCAAGCGTTATTGTAAATGACATACACTAGAATCTCTGTAATCATCATCTTCTCCACAGGTCTGGCAACTGCTCATTTCAGGCCCACTACATCCCTTTATCCACTTGATCAAGTATCTTGTCAACTCCCGCTTTCCTTAGGTCAGTTAGGACGTGTATTGACTGCTTTCTTGCCCTGCTGGTCTATGCTTACTACTGGTTACTCATATTTTTTTCTATAAATTAATTGTATTGGTTCTACTTTTTTTTAAAAATTGAGCAGAGGATCTCCTTGTTCTCAACATTAGGTTAATCTCATCTCTCCATTATATAGTTTCACAAGAGTTTATGTTTCATTCATTTGTTCCTTTTTTTAATTGATCAACAGATGATGTGATATAATTATTCTGTATGAGGTACAACTGGTAACAAAAGAGGCAAAAATGCCAGGCCTCATAGAGCTTATACCCTATAATTATATGATAGTCAATGCCCTTAAGTCTCCACTAAAATGAAAACTATTTGAAAGTAAGAATCATAACTGTCTTCTTCACCACTCTGTCGCCACTACCTTCCAGAATACTCTGGAGATTGAAGAGGCACGATGTGTATTTTTTTAATTATTAACTAAAAAATGAAAGTTGTAATTTTATAAGAAACATAGGTGATTTATCTGCTGAAAGCACAGTCAAGCTGTTTGTAAAATTAAAAGTAGAAAGTATGTATTAAAAGTAACATAAGGAAACTATTAGACCGAAACACCGTAGTACATGGATACTCACAATATGACTGTATTACTACTTAAGTAAAATCTATTTTCTAGAAAAATCTTTTGGATTTTTTTCATTCTCTGTCCTTTCAACAGAAATCAAGACATTGTTTAAACATTTTCTAATACCAAGTTTAAATATATGTCATATAATAAAACATATTATGTGTGATTATTATACTGACACCAAAGGTCCCATAATTCTAGCAGAAAATTATGTGGCATAACATAAACACAGACTATTTTTTGCCTTAATATACATATATATAAACATATATATATTCACAATCTTTTTTCAAATGCTCTGTAAGAAAGAATAGTGAGTTTAAGCACTTTTTTTTTTTTTGAGACAGAGTCTTCAGCTGTTGCCCTGGACAGAGTGCCATGGTGTCATAGCTTACAGCAACCTCCAACTCTCAGGCTCAAGCAATCCTCTTGACTCAGCTTTTTTATTTTTAGTAGAGACAGGGCTCTCGCTTTTTGCTCAGGCTGGTCTCGAACCTGTGACCTCAAGCTATCCACCTGCCTTGGCCTCCCAGAGTGCTAGGATTACAGGCATGAGCCACCGCGCCCAGCTATTATGTGATTATTAATGATGGTCATGATAAGAACATAAGCAAAGCTTCC
>CAUYRH010150776.1:0-35125 GCA_963574655.1 Perodicticus potto | reverse complement strand
CCGTAGCATCATAGCTCACAGCAACCTCCAATTCCTGGGCTCAAGAGAGTCTCTTGCCTCCGCCTCCCAAGTAGCTGGGACTACAGGCGCCCGCCACAACGCCCGGCCATTTTTTGGTTGCAGCCGTCATTGTTGTTTGGCGGGCCCTGGGCTGGATTCGAACCCGCCAGCTCAGGTGTACATGGCTGGCACCTTAGCCCGTTGAGCCACAGGCGCCGAGCCTAACTATTTATTTTTTAAAACTTATTTATACTTCTGTGCTTTGAAAATGGGTTGTATTCCTTAATACCATCTTCCAACTCACTAATTATCTTGTTAGTTGTGTCTAGTCTAGAGTTTATCTCATCTACCAAGTCTTTTAACAACTAAGTCCCCAAAATTTGAACTGGTTCTTTTTCAAATCCTCAGTTCTTGTTTCTTTATTGTTTCCTAACTCCTTATTCTTTTAAAATGGATATTATTTCTCTATCTTCCCTTTGAACAACCCAAACAGCATTTTAATCAGAAATATGTACAACATTATTTTCTTTTGCAGTAAATTCATGTTCTCAATGTTGATGGTACTGGTTGTCTTTGTTAACTTTTTTTTTTTTTGAGATAGGGTCTCAAGCTGTCACCCTAGGTAGAATGCTGTGGTGTCACAGTTCACAGCAACCTCAAACTCTTGGGCTTAAGTGATTCTCTTGCCTCAGCCTCCCAAGTAGCTGGGACTACAGGTGTCCGCCACAACACCAGGTTATTTTTTGGTTGTAGTTGTCATCATTGTTCGGCAGGCCCAGGATGGATTCGAACCCGCCAGTTCCAGGGTATGTGGTAACATACAACTGAGCTACAGGCGCCAAGCCTGTTAACATTGTATTTTCAGGGTCATTTTGAGTGGGATACTTTGCTGCTGCTTTCTTCATCTCTTCTCTCTCACTCATGCCAACTGTTAGGTTTTGCAATTGTCTTCCAAGAGCAAGACCATTACTTCAGGCCATGGCCCAGGCCGTGGTCATAGGGATTCTTCTGGCCTCCTTTACTAGTTAGGGAGCCTCACTCCAGGCCCTTTCTTCAAACAGTGAGCCTGCCTCTGGTCCCTCACTTTGCATAGAGCACTTTTAGTCCCATTGCCTTGTGAGACCCACATCAACACCTGCTACTGCCTACCCCCAGACCCAGAGATGGCCCCCCATCTTCCTGAGTTTCTGATGAGCCCAGCTATGTCAAGTTGGCCTTCCCTTTTCCATTTATCTGTCACCACCATGTGTTTGGAACGCAGGAGATGCATCAGAACATGAGCTTGTTTTCCACCAAGAAGAAAAATCTTGCAAAGGCTTCAGCTCTGAGGCCCCTTCTGACCCAATTCCTTTCCTTCCTTTTGCAGATAAACATCAAAGTTCCTTGTAAGCTGGCTTCTGCCTCCTCATTTTACTCATTTTCATAACAGTCACTAATGACCTTCTTATTGCTCTACCCCACAGGACCTTTTAAATTCTCTATTCATTGCAGGGTACGGTGCCTCATGCCTGTAATTCTAGCACATTGGGAGGACAAGAGGGAGAAGAGGAAAGGTCACTTTGAGGCCTGGCGTTCAAGACCAGCTTGGGCAACACAGCAAGAACCTGTTTCTACAAAAAATAGAAAAATCAGCCAGGCATTGTGGCATGTGCCGATACTCCCAGCAACTTAGGAGGCTGAGGCAGGAGGAATACAGGAGCCCAGGAGTTGGAGACTGCTCTGAGTTATGATTACACTGCGGCCTAGGTGCCAGAGTGAGACTCTGTCTCTTAAAAAAAAGAAAGAAAGAAAGAAAGAAAAATCCTGTGTTCGCTGAACTCCATTGATGACAATATCTTCCTTGGCGTTCTCACTTTCCTGGGCCTTTGTGACCCTCCCCACCCCTAAGGGTCCCACTTGTTCTCTGACCTGTCAGAGCTTTACTTTTCATTTATATCTAGGAGCTCCTCTTCCATTCTCATCCCATTAAATGTCGCTATTCCCACAAGTTCCATCCTGGCCCCTCTTTTCTCTTTACCTCTCACGTATCCTTTGGGTAATATCCCCCATTCTTACAGCTTCAAAGCCACCTGACTTTATGATTTCCAAGTCTCTATCTTTAGGTCTCAGCTTTAGATTTATATATCCAATTTCCTACTAGCTATTGTCACTAAATTTTTCAGGAACATTTCAAACTCAAGTGGGCAAAAACGGACCTTATCAATAACCCCTTCTATCTGTGTCTGTTTGGGTTGCTAGAACAAAATACCATAAACTAGGCAGCTTATGGACAGCAGACATTTACTTCTCATATTTAGTGTCTGGTGGGGGCCCATGTCCTCATTCATAGACTGCCCCTGCTGGCTGTGTCCTCACATGGGGAAAGGAATCTTTCTGGGGCTTTTAAGACCTAAGGCCTCGCTTCTTAACACTGTCATCTTGGGGGCTTAGGATTTCAAGATAGGAACTTGGTGGGGGGACAAACATTTAGACTATAGCATCTTCTAAACCACTTAAAAAAAATTCCTTGTCTTAGTTGGTAGCACTACTACCCATTCATGACAAAAACTGAATTATCCCAGCACCCTGAGCCAACTGCCCCATTCCAGCTAGGCACCAACGTTTCTCTTCCTAATTCATACTCTTTCTACTGTCACTGCTTTAAATCTCTATTTGACATACTGCAAAAGCCTTGTCTTTCCCTGTATCACAATTCTGTCTGTCTGTCCATCCCCACCCTCTATCCCATGTTCTCTATAGATCTGCATTGGCCTATAGGGGTAATACCTGCTTCTTCATCAGCCTGACAACTCCTGGTGCCAAAAAGATGCTTAAAAAAATGTTTCTTGCACAATGAATTAATGCACCATTCAGATAATCCTATCTTTTCAATACAAAATAAAGGTCTTAGATTTCTACTGGGAAATTGAGACAAGGGGTTTGAAGAAAATAACTGATATTTACTAAACATCTATGATCTGTCAGGAATGATGACAAGTGGCTAACTGGCTTATGTCAGTTATTTGGCTCAGAACATTTTTACTCATTTAAAAAACTGACCCTAAGGGAGTAAAGAAAATTGAAGGGGAAGAGTTTTTAAACCATATGAATTTCCTAGGCCTCTAGGGAAGAAAAGAACACCCAAGGGAACCGTCTTCAAACCAGAAGGCTTTGTATTCTTGTCAGTTCAGAATAGTAGTTGGGAACAACACGAGTAAATCTGATGAATTACTCATGAAAACAGGTTTGCTTTCCACATCTCTCCAGGCAGGTGCTGTATGCCCTTGAGACACTACAGGACTCTTCAAGTTCATTACCCCAACTCTGCAGCAAGAGAAACCTGTTAAAGTCTCCGAAAGTTTTACCCAATAAAACTACTTCTTGACTTTGTCCAATGTAACTAAACACCTGTTATCTGCAGGGTCACTTGTTTGGTACAAGATAAAGCATACAGAGTTGGAAAGTCCTTTACATTGGACATTCCTACGTGGACAAGTGTGTAATGATAATCTTTTTTTTTTTTTTTATTTTTTATGAGACAGAGCCTCAAGCTGTCACCATGGATAGAGTGCCGTGGCATCACAGCTCACAGCAACCTCCAATTCCTGGGCTCAAGCAAGTCTCCTGCCTCCACCTCCCAAGTAGCTGGGACTACAGGCACCTGCCACAATGCCCGGCCACGTTTTGGTTGCAGCCAACATTGTTGTTTGGTGGGCCCAGGCTGGATTCGAACCCGCCAGCTCAGGTGTACGTGGCTGGCGCCTTAGCCTGTTGAGCCACAGGCACCGAGCCGTGTAATGATAATCTTTATCCATTATATATTCTGTTCCTCAGTACCCCACGGTGCAAACTTACAATGTGGCTGCAAGAAGCCACAGTCTTAGAGAAGAAATCTTTAATCATAACTCTTAAAAAGATCTGTACCCAGAAATTAATTTTTAATCTTTAACTTTGAGATATTTTCCTAATAAGATTTTTTTTCAAATGGTTTAAAGCAAATATGAGAAATAAGATGTAGTATACAGTGATATGAACTCTTAGCTGAAGCAGAAAATTGTGCCCTGAGTATCACATGATTACTTTTTTTTTTTTTCTAAAGCAATACTGTTTACTCTTTAAACTGGTGCAAAGCCATATCCTATGTGCAACTGGTTTAAGTGTATCTACTCCAAGAGACTCAGATGGTTCTAAGCAAATTCAGCTGGGTGTTAAAAAACGAGGTTTCATCCACAGATCAAAATTAAGTTACTAGAAAAATCAATCTTTCCGGGGTCTTTCATTGCTAAGGTTCTTCCTTAATAGGTTTCATATTTCATTTCAATATTTCACTCTAGTTGTGACACGCTAACCAAGAGGATGTCAAGCTAATAACAAACTCAAACTCATGACAGCTTTCTGAACCGTGGAATGAATGATGATAAAACACTGCAGCACCAAATGGTCGATTTGGTTTCACCTCTGAGTGTCTATTTCACGATGGCATTTAGCTGATGCTTTTCAACATCTATTTATTAATAATCTGACTGGCATAGCTAAAGATAATTAAAATTACTCCAGAGAATGATCTGCATATTCCAAAGGTATTTATGACCATCTCTTTAAAGGGCTGGGAACAAGATGAGACATTTTCAGATGTGGCTCCATGAAGTTTATGCTTAACAAGTTTACCTACCAAATGGCTGTAAAAATCTGATGGAATATAAATAGACCTTCGATAGGTATTAGCGGAGAAATATGATTTAAATATGACCGAACAGCTTAGTATGGTTCAGACGGAATCGCTATCAGTCTCAGAAGATCAAGTACAGAATTTAGTAGCAACAGCTGACACACTGCTTGGTTAGCAAGCAGAGCCTGCTACAAGCAGCGAGCAGATGGGAGCCACGCTTTCAGCGCATCAGAAAGCAAAATTGCTTTGAAACCATGTCTGCTGGAAATCATTAACTTCTTTTCCATAATCTCAGCTCCTATCATCTTGTTTTTTAAAGACTAAAATGCTAGCCGAGACTTTGTCCTTGAAGGTGTTTATCAGAGAGATGGCATCCAGGGGTTTTGGGGAGAAACACATTTTACAAAGACGATGGCTCTGAACCCACGAGTGGAAACAGATACTACCGTTCCCTTTCCAGACTGCTACCAAGTCATTCGAATTCCTAGGAAGCTGGTCAGCGCCCTGGAAAAAGTTAACAAACAACCTTCTAGGCCCTCAGGACTGGATAGCTTATTAGTCAACGACTCTGGCAGAATCCAGTTCAGTGTTCATATTTTATATGCAAACACCAAGCAGTGTTCAAATGCGCTCACGGCAGACACCTCCGTGTTCTACACAGGGAGAGGTGTCAGGTTGAAGTAATTGATTGAATCATGTTGAAGTAATTTATTGAATCTAAGATGCCACCAATCATATCGCCAAAAAAGAAAAGAAAAAGCGGCTACTTGTAAAATGCCATCAACTCTAATAATAAGAGTTGTTAAAACATGAAAAGCGATGGCCATGTTAAAACACGTTGAATGTGTACCAAGCATTGTTCTGACCATTTTTCAGGATTAACACATTTAATCCTCCTAAGTACCCAAGGAGGAGGACTCCCATGTTACCTCTTTGACCAAGGCACAGGAAGATGAAGTAATGTACCTTAACTAGCTGCTTGACCAGGGAATCAAACCCAGCTGGTCTGACTCCGGCGCCTGCAACCTTCATCCCTTTACCATTCTGCCTCCATCTTGTTAATTACTAACTTGGAACGGGTGGCTCTTTCCTCTCGGAATAGCACTGGGCCAAGCAGGATCCCCTACAGGTGAGTGAAACCCAAGAAAGGCCTGTCTCTGAATCCAGAAATCCCAACCTCCAGGCAGAATGTCACTGAACAGAGAGAGGGTCAGGGCTTGAGCCAGTGACCCCTCCCTTCTCCACCTTGGAAAAGTGACTTATCAAGTCCTGTCTAAGGATTAACCTGGATGGTAGAACAGGAGGAGGGAATACATTTTTCGGAAATGTAAGAATTTAGCACCTTCCCTCCGACAGAGCTCTCCAAATTACAGTTATTTCTGCAAGAGTCTAACTCTTGGTTCCCATGAAACGTAATTGATACTAAAAGAAGGAAAAACCCCAGCATTCATGGAGCATTTGACCGCACCATCTCACCTAATCCTCCTGAGGATCCTCGGAATCAGGCATTGTTTTCCCATTTTACAGTTGGGGAAGTTCAGAACAATGAAGCCAATTATTACTCTGCTACAGAGCCCTGCTTTGGACCCTGTCCGGTCTGAGGCTGGTTTCTGAGTCTAGTACATCATTCTACTAAATTGGCCTGGCCAGCTGCTAGCTTTTGGCAGATTCTTCAAGGGTCCTCAACTCAAAAGCCCTCATGATTGTTGGCCCTTTGTTAGGCCCTTCCCTTATAATACTTGTCTTGGTGGGCAGTGCCTGTGGCTCAGTGAGTAGGGTGATGGCCTCATATGCTAGAGGTGGCGGGTTCAAACCCAGCCCCGGCCAAAAACCGCAAAAAAATAAAATAAAAAATAAAATGTCATGTGCATCTTTATTAAAAAAAATAGTTAAAAAAAAAATACTTGTCTTGGAAAGTTAGGTTTGTTTGTAGGTAAAGTTGTGTTGGTATTAATGATGAACTTAATATTTTCTAATTGATTATTAGAAATACTACTATTGCTATATGAAATACTACTGCTATTTCTGTTTATCTAATATCCAGGAAACATGCTGAACTCACTCGTTTTAACTACTGAATATTTTATCTATTTCAGAGAATGTGTAAATTCTCTAGGTTTCCAATTTAGACACACTATCTGCAAAATGTTTTATCTTTGGCAACATTCCTTAAACCACAGTTTACTGTTACGATTTTCATTTTATATTTAAAAACCATTACAATTTTAAATCTTGATATAATTTCAAACTTATCAAAAAATTGCAAGAATAGTAAAAAAGCACCCAAATTCCTAAGCACCCTTTACCCAGATTCTACAATTGTTAACATTTGCTCTCTTGCTGTGTCATTCACAGTGGTTCATGCCTGTAATGCCAGCACTTTGGGAGGCTGAGGCAGGAGGATCACCTGAGCCCAGGAGTTCAAGACCAGCCTGGGCAACATAGTGAAACCCTGTCTCTACAAAAAATAAAAAAATAAATCAACGTTTTAAAAGAAGTACATTTCAGATGTCAGGTCCCTTGACACCCCCCCTTAGATATTTCAGGGTGAATTTCCTAATAACAAGGACATTCTCTTACATAACTATAGTACAAGGATCAAAACCAGAAAGTTTAACACTGATGTAATGCTATTATCTTATCTACAGTCCACATCCAAATTTTTCCAGTTACCCAATAATATCCTTTGGGCTATTTTTCTCTAGTTCAGGTTCTAGTCCAGGATCATATACTGTATTTAGTCGTTTTTGTCTCTTTAGCCTTTTTAAATCTCAAACAATTCATCAGCCTCTCTTTGTCTTTCATACCCTCAACAATTTCAGAGAATACAGGCCAGGTGTTTTACTGACGCTAATCAGTTTGATTAGACTTAGGTTGTGCATTTGGGGGGCTGGAATACCACTGAGGTCATGTCGTGTACTTTCCAGTACATCGCATCATTCCTGACAGCGATTGGTTCCAGGACTGACCATGTTGCAAACATTTGAATATTTTCAGGCTTTTCTATTATAAAATTATTTGCACATCCCCTTTCCATTAACACGTAATTTGCAGAGAAAAACTGAGTCCCAGGTAAATCTCTTCACCAAATTTTTCACACGCTAGTTTCAGCATTCAGCGATGTTTACCGCTTAGATCGCGGTTGCAAAGGGCAATTTTCTCCTCTATTTCCAATTATTCCTTCTACGTTTATTTGGCCGAACTTACATCACATAAAAAATAATTTCAGTATTGTTAGCCCATGCTATGGTTAAAAAACAAATTTAGGCTTTAGAAAATATTTGTTTAAAATCCTTTTCTTTAGACAGAAGATATATAGTCAAAGTACTGTGTAATGAAGAATTATTTGGGGTGGATTTTTCTCTCTCTTTTTCAGTATGGCTATTATATTCATTTAAAATACAGTTAGGTTCATTTCTTTTTTTCTTTCTTTTTTTTTTTTTGAGACAGAGCCTCAAGCTGTCACCCTGGGTAGAGTGCTGTGGCATCACAGCTCACAGCAACCTCCAATTCCCGGGCTTAAGCGAATCTCCTGCCTCTGCCTCCCGAGTAGCTGGGACTACAGGCACTCGCCACAACGCCTGGCCATTTTTTGGTTGCAGTCGTCATTGTTGTTTGGCGGGCCCGGGCT
Organism: Perodicticus potto; assembly: GCA_963574655.1. NCBI lineage: Eukaryota > Metazoa > Chordata > Mammalia > Primates > Lorisidae > Perodicticus > Perodicticus potto. The sequence continues at coordinate 26,846 of CAUYRH010150776.1, read as the reverse complement.
GGATTCGAACCCGCCAGCTCAGGTGTACGTGGCTGGCGCCTTAGCCCATTGAGCCACAGGGGCTCAATAAATGAACTGAGCCAAGTTCATTTATTTCTATTTGCGTTCCTTTTCGTATCTTCTACCCCCACCTAATCCCTGTTAATTTGGTTTTAATATTTTTGAGTGTGAAAACCATTAGCATGACTTCAAAAGCCGAACTATTCAAAAAGGTACATTCCCAGAAGCAACGCCTCTCCATCTCTCTGCCCTCCGCGACTCATCCCCCGTAGGACCCAATCTCCTTCGTTTCTGGTTTGTCCTTTCCATATGTCTTTTCACGAAATGAGCAGATAGATGTATGCTTTCTTCTTTCCCTTCTTACACAAAGGAGGAAAACCATGCAGGGCACCACAAATTTGCTCCATCATCACACAGGAACCTGCTTCTGGTCTCTGTGTCATTACAGTTTTAGAGTATGTGTTGCCAAAGTAGGTTTTTTTTTTCTTTTCTTATTGTGTTGTCTAGTTTCTCTCTAAAATGTTGGATAGTAGAGGTAATAGCAGGCATCCTTGTCTTATTCCTGACTTGGTTTAGTGTTTAATGCTCAACACAAACTTTTATGAACATCTCCCACGTGCCAGGTATCCTGGGTACAACCTAAATAGGAAAGACTTGGTGTCTACCTTTAAAGATTGTGAAACTAGTTGGAGAGAGAGTTTAACGACCTCTTACACCATAGCATGATAAGCACTGTGGTTTTGGTGGGGTGGGGGCACAGATAGGGTGGTGTAGAAACGTCCAGGCCAAGTACATAGCCTGAGTGCTAACCCTTAGAAGGACTGTACACTGAGAAGTCTAGTCTGAATCACCTCCATCTCACTTTTCAAAATTTGAGGACACAGCCCTAAGTGTGAAATTACTCAGCAAGAACCTAGAGTTTCTGCAATTCAAAACACCCTGCTCTTCATAAATATATCTTGGGCAAACAGAGTCAATGTTGACATTGGTGACAGTTATGATTAGGCTAACTCTTTGCTGTTCCATTAAATCAAAACATCGCTGAAAAAAGAGAGAAGATGGAAAACTTCTGCTTCATGGCTACCAACATGAAAAATGAAAAATACACTGCATGACCTCAAGTAAGTTATACTTCACTGCAACATGTAAGTTGTTCTCCAATTTTGTAAGACTTTTTCTTATAACTTTTTTTTTTTTTTTTTGAGACAGAGCCTTACTATGTCACCCACAGTAGAGTACTGTGGCTTCACAGCTCACAGCAACCTCAAACTCTTGGGCTTTCTCTTGCCTCAGCCTCCCAAGTAGCTAGGACTATAGGCACCCGCCGCAACGCCCAGCTATTTTTTGGTTGTAGTTGTCACTATTATTTAGCAGGCCCGGGCCAGGTTCATAACCACTGAGCTACGGGTGCTGAACCTCTTATGACTTTTTTAAAGAAAAAATCTCATATATAAATAAAAAATTGTTCTTGGGGGGGTGGTCATGGTGTGTGACACACCTTTTGGGGGTGGGGCACAATTATAAGAGGGACTTTACCTAACAAATGAAATCAATATAACCTGGTTCTTTGTACCCTAATGAATCCCCAACAATAAAAAAAATTCTCTTAGCTGAAATGTCAGAGAATAAGAGTATGTTACATGATGCTTCATTCCTGGGTATGTCGACACGTTATTTCCTTAGAACAAGGACATATCCACAATGTAATGATCACAGTCAAGAAATGTAATATTGATTCAAAACTATGCCATACTATATATGGTATATAGTCATGAGCCACTGCCCCAGCAACAGGGACCATATTAAACTGTTCTTTAACCTAGCACAGTTCCCCAGCATTTTGGACAGCTGTTTTGTAGAGTGTCCCTCAACTTGGACTTGTCTGATGGTTTCCACATGATTGCATCCAGGTTACACATTGTGGCGGGGGGATCCCACCAGGACGCTGCATCCTTCTCCCTATTCCACCAGGGGAGGCTTATTATGTCAGTGTGTCTCATCATTAGTGATGAAAAATTTGCATATTTGACTATATCCACTCTATTTCTCCACGTTTGTAATGAATACATACTCTCTGCAGTGAACAGGGTGAATATCCTGCTGAAATAGTGCAAATATCCTGCTCATGTTTGTTTCACTCGACGGCTTTGGCACCCATTGATGACTCCTTGGAGTCGATGATTGCACTAGTCGTTGCAAAACGGCCATCCATTGCGTTTCTCGCTCCAGCGTCCAGTTCCAAGTGATGAATCAGCTCTGTCTTTGCTGATGCGGCTTTTGACAGTTTAGTTAACTGTCTTCCTGACCCTTGGTACTAACGTATCAGCACAGGCAGGTCTTTTTGGATTTTTCTCAGTACCAGTGACCATGCCTAGACAGAAAGCAGGTGCTACTTTAAGCGGTCTCTATTAATAATAATGATTACTAGCAGTACGTTCTCGCTTCTTTGAATGCAGGGGTAATCTGTGCCCTGACTGTATCTCTGACAATCAAAAGTCTAGCCCTCATGCTGGGCAGAAATTCCTTTTGCTCATGTGTTTTTTAAATCCAGCTCTCAGAACACAAATTGTGCCACAAATAGCAACGGCCACGTCTTAAGGAATCAGACATGATCTGTTTGCTATTGTCCTCAAAATGACACCATTAGACACAGATCGAGTAGGAACATTGACTTTCTACTTCACGGACCAAAGTGGATAATCATCTTTCCAAACTGCAAATGGCGGTGTTTTGTACAGGCTTCTTTTTAACAGGTACTGACTTATTAGAGAAAATTGCAGATTTTGTAGGTGGCTGGTTATAATAATCTAAGGTTAAAAACAGCACCAAAGAAGTTGAAGACATCAGAGATCATGTCTAAAAATAAAGCAAAGGCTTTTTTTTTCTCTCTCTGTAATCCTCAATTAGAAGCCATTTAAGGAAAAGATAATCAGCTCCAGAGACCTGTAAATATGAATTCTATAGTTCTCAACGTCACTCCTGCTTTTGAATTTAGTTTAATACATTTGTGGGTTGGGGGTGGCACCTGTGGCTCAAAGGAGTAAGGCACCAGCCCCATATGCCAGAGGTGGCGGGTTCACCAAAAAAACAAAACTGCAAAAAAAAAACCCCAAAACAAACTAAAAAAAAAATACATTTATGGGTTGATAAATTATTTTACCTTACATCCATCCATGTTGTTCTCTTGATGTTACAAATTCAAACAGAGTAGTGCTCTGCCTTATCTGTGGAGGATGAGTTTTTTCCAAGACCCCCAGTAGTTGCCTGGAACCTCAGATAGTACCGAACCCTCATAGCCTATATTTTTCTGATCACTGAGATGGCTACTAAGTCCCCAATGGGTGGGGTAGTGTGTACAGTGTGGATATGCTGGACAATGGGATGATTCGTGTCCCAGGAGGGCTTTGGGTGGGACTGTGAGAGATTTCATCACACTACTCAGAAGGGTGTGTAATTCAAAACTTATGCATTGTTTATTTCTGGAATTTTCCATTTAATATTCTTGAACTGCAGTGGCCTGCCGGTAAGTGAAACTACAGAATGCAAAAGTACCGAGAAGGGAGCACGGCTGTATGACTTAGGAAGCAGACTTTGGGATGACCATTGTAATAGCAAATCCTCAATAAATACAGCTCTCGTTAAATGATGAAATTCCCTCTTTGTCAGCTGGTAACTTGCAAAGGATGCTACTTGTGGTCAGCAGGAGAACTTCTCTGACGTCTTTCCACGGCAACGCAAGTTGAGTCCCGTCAAAGCATTGAGATGTTTACGCAATTGACCCGAAGGAGGCACCCAGGGGAAGAAACTTGATTTCTTTAGTCAGTCTTTGCAGCTAACCGAATGAGATAGTCTATTTCCGAAAACCAAGCACAGCTCAGTGATTAAAGATGAGTCTTAACCAAGGAGTGAACTTGAAAGCCACGGGGAGTTTCTTCTCAGGACTTGGGCATTCTCCAACTTAGACTATCTGGAATCTTCTCTTTTCTGTCATTCCTCTCCCTAGATAATTTCATCTATTTTCTTCCCTGAATTGTGACACGCGCCTCTCTCTGAACTCCAGGTTTATATACCCAACTCCTTACCTTCTACTTGGAAGGCTCATTGGTACCTCAAACAGATGGTGTCTACAGAGGTACTCTTGAATTTCCCCTCAGAATGTGCTTCTCCTCTACTGGGGAGGGCCAGCAGATCAAGCTAGAAGGCCTCGTCTCATGCCCCACATCAACAATCTATTCCCATAATAGATCCATTGCTCCCCCTGCCACCTTTCTAGCTCAACACCCTTCTCCACGTCCCTGTAAGGGCTGCCACCTGAGCTCTCTGCTTCCACACTTGCCATCCTTCCACTCGCGCTCCACAGACAGGCCAGAGCAAACAGTGAAACACACAAATTACCCAAGGTAATGGGGTGTGCTAATCTGGATTCTGGAACAGATGAAAAGGGACATTAGTAGGAAAACTGGCAAAAGCTGAATAAAGTGTATAGTTTAGACAAATGTATCCTGGTTAGGTAAAGATGTTAACATGAGTGAAAATGGCGTAGAGGGTACAAGGGAGGTCTCTGCACCATCTCTGCAACTTTTGTATAAATTTACGATTATTCCAAAATCAAAAGTTTATTGAAAAACTCCATCACCAATACCATGTCATTCCTTTGTTTCAAATCCTTGAATAAGTTCCCACTATACTAAAATCCAAACTCTCTGCTGAGGCCCCCACAGAACTTACATGGCTCCCTCTATTTTTTCTCTTTCTCCTTTTTTTGAGTCTTACTCTTTTGCCGTGGATAGAGTGCCATGGCGTCACAGCTCACAGCACCCTCAAATTCTTGGGCTTCAAGCCCAATGCCCTCTCTTCTCCTCGCTGACTTCTTGGCACTTACCACCACGGTCGTGCTTTTGTTTGTTGAAATTCACCTGCTGCCCCGCCTCCGTGAGTAGTGGACTGGTCTGTCTCACTCTCTGATGTATCCTCAATGCCTCTCACAACGCCTGGCACACAGCAGGTGCTCAAGACATGTTTGGATACAATCCGAGCCTCATTAGGAAACATCATGAACACAGTCAGTCCTGAGGTATGGCCCACATAGTCACAATGTCTAATGTTTCTATCGCACTTTACAGTTTATGAAGTGTGTCCCTGTAAACCAACCTCTGTGACTGCTCCACTCTCTGAAGCAAGTGTTATTTATTCTGTTTATTAAAATAAAGGAACCGAGATACCGATTGGTTAAGGGACTTAAGATCACACAGCCGGAACGTCAGTACTGATCTTTTAGTTTCACAAAGAAGAACTCCGGTTCTCCGTGACCACACAGATGAACTACACCCCAAACACGTCTGTCAGGCAGCTTCCAAGGACAGCTCTGTGAGAGACAAGAGCTTCGTGTTTCCAGGAACTACCCTGGATGTTCTTTCCATCTTATCAGAGGAGTTTCTTTGCAAAGGAACAATATCCTTGTGATATGCGGCTAATGAGAACATATATGGTGCCCTGAAGCCCTTTTATTGTGTGAGTGGGTGTGGGTGTGGAGGGTGATTATAAACATGCTTTTTGTGAACCCTTCTACTTCCAGGAGTATGAAGAAGTGAAGACATTTGGAGAACCTGTTTTCCTACGTGTTTCCGGTTAGTTCTAAGTAGCCTTAGGATTTCCTTAAATCTCTGGTTCTCGGCCTTTAGATCCACTTAGAGGTTGCAAAATCCCCACGCTTCGAGCCACCTCAGACAAGTGAAATCACAACACCTGCGGGTGGCATGAGTGACAGCTAAGTTGTTTAACACGCAGCCACGGTGGAGAACCCCTGGTCTAGATCCTCCAGTGGGGTGGGGGTGGCTTATCCCAGGGCCCCTAAGGGAACATACCAGCTTCAGCCTGAGGGACGACTCTCAAACCACGCACAGCCTCGGGTGGAGAATTCAGCCTTCTGGGAGGAGGCGTCACATCCTCCCTGCCTGTCGGCTGGTTTAGATCAGTCTGTCCCCAGGACCCATTCAATCAAAGTCTCAGGGGGTGGGGCCCAGGGCTAAAACTTCTCAGGTGAGCCCAATGTGCAGGGAAGGCTGAGAACCCCTGCTTTAAAGGGTGCCTGCTTTGTTTGAAAGAGGAAGTAGCAAGGCTGCCCCCATGAACCCCACAGCGCACCAGTCACCTGGCAGCAGCCGCCGCACACACAGCCTCTCCTTCAGCTGAACCAGGCAGTGCCAAGCACTGACTCCCCCACATCTAGATTCATGGCCTTGGACAAACAGCAGGACCTGACCTTGGCATGGGGCCATCCGCCCTAGTGCTAATTAAGGCCTAAATCATGCTCATAAGTATGTGCATAAAATAAATGGGCCTCAATTTAAGACAACTTCCTCATTGTGTTCTGGTTAATGTAAGCAGGGTTTGCAGGTTTGCATGATCATAAATAGAGCAGAACCTCCACAGCTGACCACCTCCCCACACTGACCACCTCTTTAAGTTGACCTAATTTTCATAGACCACACACAGACCACGTGTAGGTACCAGTACAGCAGGCCCAGTTCCTTATGCTCACCAGCACGTTACAGTCCCTTGGGTGGTCAACTTACAGAGGTTCTACTGTACTCTACTCTGGTTTAATTTTTAACAAGGAGCAGAAGATATTTCTGATTATCTTGCCATTATTTTATTTTTTGCTAAATAGTGGGTTCACATAAAAATTTACTTGTATGGTAATAGATAATAACAACATGTACTTGATTTCATCACTAATCAATATGATTATTACATAGTGTCCTTTAATTTAATTATTGTTTCTTATCGTCATCCATTTCATTAAATTTTTGGCAGGTAGGGAGGAAACAGGGTGCAGATAGCGGCATGAAGGATGGTAGCCGAATGATAAGCCTCTATACCCAGAAAATGCAAAGAAATGAACTGAGCTTATTAAATAGCATGTGAGCGCTGAGAGATAGGAGAAATATCCCTGACTGCACAGCTTTCTTTAGGAACTGCCTTGCACCCCCCAAACTCCATACCCAGGCTGGGACAGGAAAAAAGCACACCAGCACAGGCCTTGGTTTAAGGCTCTGGTTTTGAACCCCTGGCTGGACAAAGCTGTCTTTTCATGGTTAAAGAATGATTCTATAAACACACGTTTCTCATGTTCAGATTTTGAAGCAGTAACGAGTGAGAATGAAAACCGATGCAACCTTCATTTCTACCTTCCCAGGACCAACCTTAAAAGCCACCTGGATAGGCCATGGTTGATGTTGAACATGGAAGTTAGAGGAGGTTGAATGAGCAAAGAGGGCAGGTTCAGCTGGGGCCTTAACAAGACCTGGGGATCTACGGAGCAGAGCTGGGCAGAGGCTGAGAAGTGATTAACTGTGGCAAAAACATATATAGGGCCTCTTCTGTATAACAAGGCAGCAAGACTTGGGCTTGGGCAAGTTGGGCACTAGTACAGAGACAAAAACAGGTCTCATGGGCAGTCCCTGGGTAGGCAAGCTGGGTTGGACGCAGGGCAGCTACCATAGATGGCATTGGTCCCTGAGCAGGCAGATGGTGTCCCAGGGCTGCACAGAGTGACAGGGCCTCAGTGGTTTCTCTTACAGGCCTGCCTACATCTCAAAGGGGCCTGGCCCATGGCACGGTCATGGATCCTGACACTGAGGGGGTTAACCTGGGGTTTTACATCTCTAGAAGAGCAGCAAAAAAGCTAAATTCCTAGGACAGCAGCGAAAAGAACTCAGCACTTGCCAAAACAGGATATAAGATAATGCATAATAACTATGCGAATTCTGAGGACTACTTGAACCGAGCAGAATAAACCAGGGATTATGGCAGTCCTATCACCCCAGAAGGACCACGGAGAGGCTGCATGCCCTCTCCTGCAGCCCTCCAGAGGGCATGCTGTTTTGAATTACTTTATGGTGACAGAGCCATGGAGAAAAGAGAAAGCAAAGGAATTGGTTTGGAACAACCAAAAGATATTAAAAAAAATTTTCCCCTTGTATTTTCAGATTGTTCCAGAACAAGCAATTCGGGCACCTGACCCTTCTCCCGAGAGTCCACAGCTACTTCAAAATGGTTAAGCCCATTTCAACAAACCAGCAATGTTTAAAGACGTCCACTGATGTACAAAATGCAGTGCAGCCAGTAGAAATCATACCAGGAAGGACCCCTCACAACATGTTAAAAACAGCATGCTGTACAACTCAATTTTAGAACTGGTTAAAAAATAAATTCATTAGTAACCTGCCACCTAGACCACCAAATTGCCAAATGGCTAATAGTAGTCATCTCTGAATTGTGGGGTTGCTACTGGTTTCTCTTTCCATTTTTGATACTTTTGTTTTTGCATTTTGCAAATTTTTAATAATCATGTATGAATTTTCCTATCTGAAAAAAGTCATTCTTTTATAAGGGTTCAAGCTTAAACACGGTGTGACACGGTTTTAAACATTATGGTTTGGATACAGTTGGCCAGCAAAGTGCCTCCGACTTCAGGATGTTGACAAGAGGGTGGTCCTAAACATTTCCCTTTGGGTCACACCACTTCAAAGGGATGCTAAGTATGGGGTTCCCGAACTTAGTGGTAGGACAGAAACTCTGCCAGTTGTATTCTTCTCTACTCTGGACAGTTCCAGTACTCTGAAGAGGTCCTGAAGCTTCCAGAATCAGGTTTTTCCCCTCAACAGGTTCTGCTGGAACCCACAGATCAGTCTCAGGAGAGGCTCTTGGTAGACAAAACACTCGCTCCCAAAAGGGGAATTAGAAATCTATTGCCCCAGGAGAAAAAGTGTGGGGGTAAAAGCCAGGTCAGAAGATGAATTTTTCTCCATCTTTTTTTTTTTTTTTTGGAAGAATCAATATTGAAAAACAAAGTACCTGGCTAAAATTTAGTAAAAGCCCAAAGGCCTCTTGAGGTAAATATTTTGCAGGGGTACCCCTTGATTTTTATTTGTTACTTTGTTTATCTATCTATTTATTTATTTAGACAACAGTCTCACTCTGTAACCCTAGGGTAGAGTGCTGTGCCATCATAGCACACAGCAACCTCGAACTCTTGGGCTCAAATGATTCTCTTGCCTCAGACTCCCAAGTAGCTGGGACTACAGGTGCCCATCACAACACCCATCTATTTTTTCTACTTTTTTTTTTTTTTAAGTAGAGACGGGGTCTTGCTCTCTTGCTCAGGCTCGTCTGGAACTCCTGAGCTCCAGCAATCCTCTTGGCCTCCCAGAGTGCTGGGGTTACAGGCATGAGCCACCATGCCCGCTACCCCTTGATTTTTAGCTGGGATATCTGTGGACGTGTCACTGCATACATAGACATACACACGGTCCCGATACTGCATGTAGCAGACACTCACACATCTGACTGTATTCACCTTTCCCTGTAAATATGAATCGTCGTGGAGAAGCTGTGTGTTACAACCCGTGAACAGAAACCAAAGCCTTGAGTCCAAAGTGCCCCTCCAGCCTCCCACCTCCAGGCACAGTCAGCCCAGGTCACAGAGATTTCTGCACAGAGGCCTATGAAACGTACATACAAATAAGGAGAAGAAAAGTTAGGCAACAAAACAATTCCAGGGAGAAGTCCCAGGGAAATAACACCCCTGCGGTTGCAGGCACACAGGTCTTGCTGCTGGCTCTGGTGACTCAAGGGGATGTCGTACGTAGTGTGGCTTTCAGAACCCAAGAGCGGGCAGAGTGTGTACCCAAGATTTGTGGGGGGAGTACTGGGGCAGGGCGGGGGAGCTACTCACGCGGTCGTTGCTCCCTTTGTTGTCCTCATACTTGGTTTCTATATGAATGGAGAATTTCGGCAGAAAGGAACACTGTGGGGGAAAACCAGACTCTCGTTAGCATGATGTTTTTTCTCTCTTACACACTCAGCACATCTGGGTGTTCTCCTGGCCATTTGGTTGGGAGTGCCGTTCAGCAGCGGAATTGTTACGATAGTAAGTTAGTACCTGAATTCAGACAAGAAAAGCTGCCTGTGGGCGCATGGACATAATTTCATCTGGAAGTTGGGCCAGAGAGAATGAATGGCAAGTCATGGAAGTGGGCCTTTCCTCATGGAAAATGCCCTGTAAATCCTGCCGTGTTAGAAAAGCAAACCCCTGGGACACACCAATTCTGGGTCTGGGGACCTGGATTCCTGGGGACCCAGTCTTACCATTTAGATGAAGATGCATATAAAGTCAGGCAGGTGGAAAAGAAGAACTTCATGATCATAGATTACTATTTTTATTGTTTTGTTTTTGAGAAAGAGCCTCCCTCTTGTTGCTCTGGGTGGCATCATCATAGTTCACCTGCAGCCTTGAACTCCTGGGCTCAAGTGATCCTCCTGCCTCAGCCTCCTGAGTAGCTGGGACTACACGTGCCCTCCACAAGGCCTGGATAATTTTTGTATTTTTAGTGGAAATGAGGTCTCATCTTGCTCAGGCTGGTCTTGAGCCCCTGAGCTCAAGCAATCTACCCACCTCTGCCTTCCCAGTGTGCTAGGATTACAGGCATGAGCCACCTAGGCCAAGATCATAGATTATTACAGTCAGACAGATTTGGATTTTCCTAGGTGACTTTGAGTAAGTTATTTAACTTCTCTGATGCCCAGCAGTATTAAAACAGGAATAATAATTATTATCTAAGAGTGACATTGTGAAGATTAAATAAAATCACGTGCATAAAAATCTGGTGCCGGGCACTGAGAAAACATTTAAGGAACAGCAGCGATCAGCACAACATGCCAGAAAGGGCAGCCCCTTTCTTTTCCTGCATAACAGAGAGAAATCCAACCCAAATGTAAAACCGGAGTCACAGTCCTGTTGAGTCATGTTCTAGCATTTAGTCAATTTGAAGGGTAAAGGTAGCTGGAGAAGAGGATTGTGATGGACCTGATATAACCACCCTCTGACTAGCACGTGAACTTTCTCAGCCATCAGAGATTGAAGGCGAATAGGTAAAGTGACCCAGCAGCTCCACTGGGAGTTGCAGGTGTGGGGAAATGAGACTTGGCCTGTTACAATCACAGTCCCAAGAGGCTGGGTCCTTTATTTATGTGTCCAACACAGAGTATATACTTTTTTTTTTTTTTTTTTTTTGAGACACAGTCTTCATTTGTCATTCTGGGTGACGTGGCGTCATAGCTCACAGCAACCTCCCAAACTCTTGGGCTTAAGCCGTCCTCTTGCCTCAGCCTCCCAAGTAGCTGGGGCTATAGGCACCTGCCAGAATGCCCAGCTAGTTTTAAAGACGGGGTCTCGGACATTCTCAGGCTGTTCTTGAACTCCTGAGCTCAAGCAATCCACCTGCCTAGGCCTCCCATAATGCTAGGATTACATGCATAATGCTAGGATTACACTGCACTGGCCTACAAGCTTACACTTTCTAAACCAGGCCCTGCTATAAACATGTTGAAGCTCTAACTCATTTATTCCCTGCAACCACCCCATTGGGGAGGCACTATTATTGTCATCCCTGCTTTAAAGATTATGAAATGGATGCCCACAGAGGTTAAGTAAATGGCCCATGATCACACAGCTAGTGAATTGTAGAGTCAGGACTGAAAGCGAGGTGGCCTGGTCCCAGTGTTTGTGGTCTCAGCCTCTGATTCACCCAGAGATTCTCAAAGTGGGGTTCCCTGGACCACCAGCAGCATCACTTGGAAATGTAAATTCTCAAGCCCTACCCCTGATGGACAAAATTCTGGAGGTGGGGGGGGTCCAGCAATCAGTGTTTACCACACTTTCCAGGGTATGCTGTCCACATGTGGGTTGAAAAGCCACCTTGCTATGCCACTCATGGGAAGGAAACAGCTGACATCCCGAAGTTCACTAACACCCCGGCCCGCCACACGTGCTCCAGCCACACAGTGGTCACACTCCTCTCCCAGCCCAGCTGGGCCTCCCGGCACCATGTGCACCAGAAACCTCGGACGCGCCATCCACAACTCTCCTGACCTCACGTGCCAGGTCGTTCAGTTCACCCGTCTCAACCTGAGCGAAACGAGCAATCTGAACTGTGACTAAGGAAACACGGAGACAATCAATCCCAGTAATTGCCTTTGTGGAGAATGAGACCCTGCGACTACTCATTAACACCTTCTCTGCTGTCTCCTCTCAAACCTTCACTCCAGGGCTGCTGCCCTCACACCCCGGGCCAGGGGGCACCAGGGAGGGGCTGCCCAACTGGAATCAAGCCCCGGTCAGGGCTCTGATAGACACAGGAATGCGGGGAGATGCCCTTGCCACCTTCTTAAAAATAACAAGCCTTCAGGTAGATCGATTTTGTACCTTTTACCCCATACTTCACAGGAGAGTCAGTACAAAGAGCTGCAGGACGACAGAGCCATGCAGGGTGGCATGTGTCTGCGGGCAGCAGGGTGGAACTCCACGAGGCATTTTTGTCAGTTGAACCCTGAACAACTTAACCAGCCCAGCAAATGAATTTCAGCATTTGGGTATTAAACCCGCATATGAAATGCAAAGCTCTCATGCAAATTAGCAGATGTTGTTATTTTTGAGGCAAGGACTTAGATTATTGTCATATCAGAATGGCGACCCTGCCCTGAGGCTGGGAGGGCACCTGACTTCAGCCAGGCAGCCGAACAGAGACCCGACTGGCCGATCACAGGCTGGGCAGCGTTTTCCCCTTTAGCAGGTGCCCTGGGGCTGATCATACCCTTGGGATGTCTGATGGCTGATCCTCAGAGCCCTGGAGGGTGCAGGTGTCTCAGAAATCAGAAATATCTGCGGCTCCAGGCTTTTTTAGAGCTATCATTAAATCTTGCCAGTGAGATTCTGTTTTTAGGTAACCTTCTGCCTCCTCTGTGTGAGTTAGCATTTCTGAAAATCCAGCCCCCTAACCCGATCAGAGCCTTAAATGGTGTGTTTCTGTTTTTTTTTTTTTTTTGACGTAGAATCTCACTTTGTTGTCCCTGGTAGAGTGCCGTGGTATTATAGCTCACAGCAACCTCCAACTCTTGGGCTTAAGAGATTCTCTTGCCTCAGCCTTCCAAATAGCTGGGACTACAGGTGCCTGCCACAATGCCTAGCTATTTTTAGAGATGAGGTCTCGCTCTGGCTCAGGCTGGTCTAGAACCTGTGAACTCAGACAATCCACCTGCCTCAGCGTCCCAGAATGCTAGGATTACAGGCATGAGCCACCAAGCCTGACAGAGCCTTAACTGTTAATCAAGGTCTTTTATTTCTCCCCAATTGGCTCCCTATGGTATGTCCCCCACACTGAGGTTATCTTAAACCCTTTCCCCTCTCAAGACACCCCACCTGGCATCACCCTTCCTCCCTCGAACTCATCGTTTTGAGTGGAATGAGGACCCAGACCATGATAGAAACACCTACAACTTCCCTTTCTTCAGTGCACATGTCCTTATTTTCTTTATGCTTTTTAGTCTTTGGGGATCAAAGACTTTGCCTTCTTTTTTCCGAATGAAAACTAACGAACAGAAGTGAAACACTGGAGTCAGCTGACTTGGGCTCAAATCCGAGATGTATTGACTTGGGCAAATTATTTTGCTATCCCCAGCCTCAAGTTCCCTGTTTATAGAACGGAGACGATTCTTCTTTGTAGGAGTGTTCAGAAGATCTGTGAGATCATGTAGGCAAAGCCCAGCACAGTGCATGGTACATAGTAGGAACACACTAAAAAAAAAATGTGTTAGCTGTTTTCTGGAATTTTGTTTCATTGATTATCTGCATCTTCTCTCTGCTTCCTTCCCACAGTCTAAAACTAGGGTGAAAAATGCATATCCTTAATAAGCAAATAAGCACAAAATTTCCTTGATTATGTTTCTTCCTCTATGTATCATCAATTCCCTTTTGCTGTCTTCACAATCATGCTTATTGAAAGAGTAGTCAAGGTTCGCTGTTTTTTCCCCACCTCTCTTACTTCTCAACCGTGCAATTTTGTATGGAAATGACTGATAAACAGAATTTCCAAACTAGCGTCCCTTTCCCATCAGCACCCGAAGACTTGCACTGCCGGACATGTCTGGGCCAGTCCTCCATCCTGGGTATCAGTCCCTTCTCAGCCTCTCTCCCCCCTCCAGCCCTCCTGTGGATGTGGTTTCTCGGGTCCCATGCTCCAAGCGCTTCGCTTCTATTTGTTTCAGAGTCTCACCCTGTGCCCAGGCTAGAGTGCTGTAGCATCAGTCTAGCCCACAGGAACCTCAGACTCCTGAGTTCAAGCGATCCTCCTGCCTCAGTCTCCCCAGTAGCTGGGACTAGAGGTGCCCACCACAACACCTGACTTTTTTTTTTTATTTTTAGTAGAGACAAGGTCTCACTCTTTCTTAGGCTGGTCTCAAACTCCTGAGCTCAAGGGATCCTCCCTGCTCAGCCTCCCAGAGTACTGTGATTATAGGCATGAGCCACTATGCCCCACCAGCCTCCTCTCTCTTTGATGCAAACCCTTTCCCTGCTGACCTTATCTGCTTTTGAGTTTTCTGGATCATATTTTGCAAAGCCTCCCCAATCGACATTTCTAATTCTACCTTCTCTCCTCTCACATTTCCACCTGCCCACTGGCCATCAAGGGTCCTACAGGTACACCAAATTTAAAAGGTCCACTTTTTGTAGTAAATCCCATAACCTGGTGGCTTAAAACAACATCAACATATTCTCTCACAGTTCTGGAAGCTACGACTCTGAAATCAAGGTGTCGCAGGGCCACACTGGAAGAGCCGTTCCTGGCTTCTTCCAGCTCCTGCTGGCCTCCAGAATTTCTGGACTTGTAACTGCATCCTCTAAAGTCCATCTCCATCTTCCCATGACCTCCTCCCTCTGTCTCTGTTCGCTCTCCTCTTTTTATAAGGACACCAGTCATTGGATTTAGGCCCATCCTAAATCTGGAGCCACTCCCCCACCACTTAGGCCCATCCTAAATCTGGAGTCCCTCCAACCACTTCTAGATATTAGGCTTCCCCTACAGACATATAATTTTCTCAGCCCCAAATTTTCTTCCTAAATCTTACTCACAGACCATCTGAGGCACAACTTCCAAACGATTATCTCATGTGGGCACACAGCATCCTATTTGTCCCTTCATCACAACATGTATCTCCTTTGCCATCATTACTATTTGCCATCGAGGTACCTGGCTCACCAACCAGACGGTACTTAGTCTCCCATCCCTAACTCCACAGCCACGAGGAACGGTGCACTCAGAGATACCCCTGTTGTTCAGGTGTCCAAGGATCTCCTTTAAAGTTGTTTGAATAATCCTTTCGGTGACTAAGAATTTTGCTTCCACTAGGAATATACCATCTCCCTTAGCCATCATTAAACATCCAGAGGAGAAGGGAGCCCCTCACCTTCCAACCCTGAGCTTTCTCAAAATATGCACTCGCTCCCTAAAGAGTCTGACACATTTCCTTGGATACGGGAGACTCCATATCACTGAGAGGGCTGTCCTCAGTGTGGGAGTGGAGAAAAAGTTGGGAAGCGTGATACAACCACACTTGACCCTGTTCCAAGAAGAGACAGCTTAGGAGTGTCAGTCATGGGCTCAAACTGGAAGATGCCTGGGGGATTTGGAAGACTCCTATGCTCTCTAAGGCAAAGTCACTTGGGAACACTGAAGGCTTAAAGTCCCGTTTGGCCCAAACACATGAAAGAAAGACTGAAATCTTCACAGCAGACAGAATTCTAGAGTCCCAGCCCCAGTCTTGTATAATCCCTCCTTTTCCACGAGAGCACTTGTACACAGGATGGGTTATCTCTTCCCTGCTTACTCCCAAAGCCTTCAGAGGGGGCACAATCCTTTATACCAAGGTGGTGAGACAGTCCTTCCTGAGATTCTCACAATATGTAAGACTTCACTTTAGAAAAGGCAGAGATTCTTTTGTTCGTTTTGAGACAGCCACGTGGCTAGGACTCAAGGGAGGTCTCTGGGAGGACAGCTAACTAGAACAGGGACCTCAGTCCTACAACCACAAGATTCCTTCCTGCCGGTGAGCAGTGAGCTTGGAAGAGGACCCTAAGCCTCAGATGAGACTGGGGCACTGGGTGACATCTTGAGTTCAACATCTTGACCAAGGACCCAGCTAACCACGGCCCTTCCTCCTGACCCACAGAAACTGCATGATTACAAATTTGTGTTGTTTTAAGCTGTAAAGTTTGTGGGAAATTTGGTCTGCTGTGGAAGAAAAGCAATATAACACCCAACCTGGCTGCTGCTTCCCTCCCAAATCACACATCTGGCTCTCATCTGAGTAACGCACCTGTCACGGAGCCTCAGATAACGTGTGCGGGAATGGGACAATGGTCCTCTTGCTGACTTAGCAGTTCCACCTACCTGCACTGTCGACCAATGGCCATTGCTTACCGCCCAAGGTGACAGTCACTAGGAACTGATGCCGGGAAGCTTGTCCAAATTCAGCATGCACCCATCCCACAGAGAGGAAGGATGATGAGTCAGTAGAAAAATACAAGTTTTGGAGTAAAACAGACTTTCTTGCAAATCCCAGTTTCTTTTTCCAGCAAACAGAGTGACTTTGGGCAAATCCCCTAATTCCTCTGTGCTTCGGTATCTTTCTCTATAAAATGGAGACAATCCCAAATGCAGAGCTGCTGGGGGAGGAGTCAATGAAATGATGAGTGTCCAGGCCAGGCAGTGTCTGGCAGAACGAGCCCTGGAGAAATGTTGGCCCGCTCCACGGTGCCTCTGACCATGACACTCTCCCATGGGCATTAGAAAACAGAGCTGGGGGTGGGGGAAGAGCCTCCCCTATGGATACGCAAGGGCGCCCTGGGGGTGCGGGGCTTCTAAAGAGGCGGCAACAGGCAGGACTTGATTGGTGCTTCCCAGGGCATGGGAAGGGGCCAGGCCACAAAGCAGATTTGGGCTCCTCTAGCCTCACTCTGGCCCCCTGACGGAGTCTGCTGCTGAGGAACTGTCCCTATGTGTCCCAGGCTCGAGTCTCGGCAGCTCGTCTTTCCCCTTGCTTTCCCTCAGTTCCCTGCAGACTTTATGCAGGGAAACCAGAACACTACCAGGATCTCCAGGACATTTGTTCCTGCCCAGATCTACAGCCTTTATGTCTACTTCGTTCACTCAGTCAAATTACAAAAAGCAAGGCTCAAAGAAGGTAAGAAACAGCATTATAAAACAGAATTGGGGAGCCCTGGGGACCCCGTGAGACGACTCTGCTCCCAGGCAGAGGAGAGGCAATAAAGCATGTCTGTCCCCAGCTCCTGGGGGACATCAGTGAGTCACTTCTACAACAGAATCATAAAAAGTATTCACTTAATTATATCCATGGTTTGTTTTGCCCTCTACCCCCCAAAAATAGTGGCAGTGTTATGAAGAAATCAGAGAAGGAGGCAGAAACTCTCGTCTCTTGTCTTTCATTTTCCAGCTTAGATCCTCCAAGCCAGAAGAATCTGTTTGCGCTGCCATCTGCCACCTGCCATGACCAGCTTCCTTTGTCTCTAGGATATGGGCATCTTTCATTGACCTTCTAAACCCAACGGAATCTGCCAGGATGCACTTGTTAGTGGAGAGTGATCATCAGGTACCTTAAAATCTCCAGCACCCTAGCTACTCGAGAGGCTGAGGCAAGAGAATCACCTGAGCCCAAGAGCGGGAGGTTGCTGTGAGCTGTGACGCCACAGCACTCTACCGAGGACAACAAAGTGAGACTCTGTCTCTAAAAAAAAAAAAAATACTCCAGCACCCCAAACTGAAGGTGTAAAACAATAAAGGTTGAACATTTAAATGTTGGACATATAAATGCATCTACCTGTGGACCAGGCAAGGTGGCTCAGGCCTATAATCCTAGCACTCTGGGAGCCCAAGGTGGGTGGATTGCCTGAGCTCAGAAGTCTGAGACCAGCCTAAGCAACAGCGAGACCCCATCTCTTAAAAAATAGCCGGACATTGTGGCAGGCACCTGCAGTCCCAGCTACTCAGGACGCTGAGGCACAAGAATCACTTGAGCCCAAGAGTTCGAGGCTGCTGTGGGCTATGACACCAGGACACTCTACCAAGGGTGACAAAGTGACACTGTCTCAAAAAAAAAAAAAAAAAAATTCATCTACTTTTAGCTTTTGGCAGTGACGGCGGCGGAAGATGGGGAGCTGAAGTTGGGTAGAAGAATTATCAGGAAAGACAAGTGTCTGGGCCTCTGCAAGAATAATTTCCAGACACAAACCCTCCCAGGTTCAGAGTCGGGAAATAAAAGCAGCATATGCAAAATGCACGACGGAGCTGAATTTCCAATTCACTACAGACGCGCTTCAGAAAAAATCAAAGAGCTATTTTGGGGTCTAGTGATTGATTAGGGTTGCTATGGTAATAAGCAACACTCACAAGAACAAAATGGAATGTAAGCAAACTGGAGTCTTAAAGAGAAAGGGTCAAACACACCAGGAATTTCATCGTTTCTGGACGGTGCTGGGCCTCCCCCCACCACACACTATCTCTGCACCCATGCAGAAAGGCAGGGGATGGTGGCTGCAGAAAACAGGGACCGTAGGGACCAGTCTGAGGTTCTCCAGGGCTCTGCACTTCAGCAGCACGGAATGGCAAAACTTCTGGAAGAATGTGCACCGTTGACTTTGAAGACTGTTATTATGGTCGTCAAAGGATGCTGTGCTCTCTCAGCACCCAGCCTGCAAGCTAAAGGATATTAATTCTACCCTTCCAGTTCAATGAGAAATAAAAATATTCTCTGTATCAGTGCATTTCTTTTCTTTTTTCTTTTTTTTTTTTTTTTTGTAGAGACAGAGTCTTACCTTATCGCCCTCAGTAGAGTGCCGTGGCGTCACACAGCTCCCAGCAACCTCCAACTCCTAGGCTTAGGCGATTCTCTTGCCTCAGCCTCCTGAGTAGCTGGGACTATAGACACCTGCCACAATGGCTGGCTCTTCTTTTGTTGCAGTTTGGCCGGGGCCGGGTTTGAACCCGCCACCCTCTGGATATGGGGCTGGCGCCCTACACCAGTGCATTTCTAAAACCTACTTAATGATGTCTCATTTGCTGAACTTTTTGAAAAGAGATTCCAGTCCTCTCTCCTGATCTTTGCTCTCAATAAGCTGGTGGAATCCAGGAAGCCACCCTCAAACTCAGGAGTTGTTTTTTCCCTTTGATTAAAAAAATAATAATAATAAATAGCTTTATTCAGGTACCATCTACTTCACTCATGTCAAGTATACAAGTTAATGGTTCTTGGCCTATTCGGAGTTGTGCATCCTTTCCCACAATCTCATTTTGGAACATCTTCATCACCACTGAAAGAAGCCCTGTATCCATTAGCGGTCACTTACCCGGTCCTGCCTCTCCACATGGTAAGTAACCACTAAACTACTTTCTGTCTCTACCCATTTGTCTATTCTAGACATTTCATATAAATGGAATTGTAGAACACATGGTCCTTTGTGTTCAGGTTATTTCACTCAGCATGACGTTTTCAAAGTTCACCCATGCAGTGGCACGTCCCAGTATTTCATTCCTTCTGATAGAATAATAACCCACTGCATGGATCCAGCAAATCAGATTCAGCCATTCATCAGCCGATGGACGTTTGTTTCTACTTTCTGGCTATCATGAATAATACTGCCTGGGCATCCCTGCCTGGCTATTCCTGTCTGGATGTGTGTCTTCATTTCTCTTGGGTATATCTCTACAGTGGAACTGTTGGCCCAGGTGGCAACCCCGTGTTTAACCGTCTCAGGAACTTCCAGATGGGTGAGTCCACTATCCCAAAGTAGCTGTACCCCACCAGCCACGTATGAGGGTCCCAATTTCTCCACCTACTTGACAACACCTGGTATTGCCCAGGTGTTTCTTAACCCTGGAAGGTTCTGGGACCCTAAATGATGTTATCCCAGGGAGACATAGTCAACACACTACATGTCTAGTCAGGGACAGACAGACATGACCTAACACTGAGGAGTCATGACAACAGTGTTCATTCTCTACTTACTGTCGATGGGCACTGGTCCAAAGTATTGCATATATGTTAATTAATCTAGTAACTCATTAGCCCTCATCTGACTTCATGAAGGTATACTATTGAGATCTCCATTTTACAGACAAAGAAACAAAGGCACAGAAAAGTACAGCAGTGTGCTCAAAGTCACTTAAAAAACATACAAGGGAGCCAGGGTTCAACCCGGGTTGTCTGGCTCTGAAGTTCAAGGTTGTGACCCCATCTCATGGTGTCTCTTGAGTATCAGGAAAGCACCCAAGCGTTTCCAGGAGGGCAGAGGTTCAAAGTACAGGCTTTGCTTCTCTGTTTGTGCTGTGGCCATTAATAGCAGAGAAAATGTATTTGTATGCAACTGTCGAGTGACCGGCCTTGCTTCTGCAAAGCCAAAATAGGAAAAATAGGGGTTACCCGAAAAACATATTGAGGAAATAATTATTCATTTAAGAAATTCACAGTAGGGCCAGGCACGGTGGCTTATGCTTTTAATCTTAGCACTTGGGGAAGCCAAGGTAGGAAGATCTCTTGAGCTCAGGAGTTCAAGATCAGCCTGAGCAAGACTAAGATTCCGTTTCTACTAAAAGCAGAAAAATTAGTGGGGTATGGTGGTGGACGCTTATAGTCCCAGCTACTTGGGAGGCTGAGCCCAGGAGTTTGAGGTTGCTGTGAGCTGTGATGCCATGACACTCTAGCCTGGGACATCAGAGTGAGACTCTGACTCAAAAAAAAAAAAAAAAGAAAAAAGAAAAGAAAAAGAAATAAACATAAAATACTGTAATTTTCAAAAATTGAATTTTTTTTTTTTTTTGAGACAGAGCCTCAAGCTGTCGCCCTGGATAGAGTGCTGTGGCATCACAGCTCACAGCAACCTCCAATTCCTGGGCTCAAGCAAGTCTCCTGCCTCTGCCTCACAAGTAGCTGGGACTACAGGTGCCCACCACAATGCCTGGCCATTTTTTGGTTGCAGCTGTCATTGTTGTTTGGCGGGCCTGGGCTGGATTCGAACCCGCCAGCTCAGGTATACGTGGCTGGCGCCTTAGCCCATTGAGCCACAGGCGCCGAGCCCAAAAATTGAATTTGAATATGATGGCTTGGGTGAGTTCTTACTATGTAAGTGCTTTTTAAAACCCTGCCCAGAGGGCGGTGCCTGTGGCTCAAGGAGTAGGGCACCGGCCCCATATACCAGGGGTGGCAGGTTCGAGCCTGGCCCCAGCCAAAAACTGCAAAAAACCCAAAACAAAACAAACAAAAAAACCCCCACCCTGCCCAGAACGCCAGGGAAGACCGTAAATTATCAGGTGTGAAAAAATATTTGTTTACTGCATTGTTGGTCCCATAAAAATCTGGAAACAACATGAAGTCCACCAGTAGAGGGTTGGTTAAATATTTTATGGTTGACTCTACATTTATTAAAAAGTAAGGTATGAAACAGGATAACCCCATTTTCATAAAAAGAAAAAAAAAGTAGATTAGTATATGCTCAGAAAAACATTAAGAAATAGACACCAGGGTGGTGCCCGAAGATCAGTCAGTAGGGCACTGGCCACATACACCAAGGCTGGTGGGTTCAAACCTGGCCCGGGCCAGCTAGAACAATAATGACAACTGCAACGAAAAAATAGCCGGGTGTTGTGGCGGGTGCCTGTAGCCCCAGCTATTTGGGAGGCTGAGGCAAGAGAACTGCTGAAGCCCAAGAGTTTGAAGTTGCTGTGAGCTGTGATACCCCGGCACTCTACCGAGGGTGACATAGTGAGATTCTGTTTCAAAATAAATAAATAAATAAAAATAAATAGACACCAAAATGTTCTCACAAAGGACAGTAGTGAATTATGGGGTCTTTTATTTTTTGGGACAACATTTTTATAATCATGGACTTTACAATAAAGATATACTTCTTTTTTTTTTTTTTTTTTTGTGACAGAGTATCAAGCTGTCACCCTGGATAGAGTGCTGTGGCATCACAGCTCACAGCAACCTCCAATTCCTGGGCTCAAGCGAGTCTTCCTGCCTTTGCCTCCCAAGTAGCTGGGACTACAGGCGCCCGCCACAACGCCCGGCCATTTTTTGGTTGCAGCCATCATGGTTGGTTGTAGGGCCCGGGCTGGATTCGAACCCGCCAGCTCAGGTGTACGTGGCTGGCGCCTTAGCCTGTTGAGCCACAGGCGCCGAGCCAAAGATCTACTTCTTCAGTAAGCAGAAAAACTTTAAATACAAGACAAAAGTAGATGAATATTTCAAGGATATCCCAGAGTAATTTTATTATCTCTATAGGAAGTCATAAAATCTTCCAAAATTCTCATAATTTTAGTCTAACTTAAAGAGGAGTACATTATAAAGAGCCCTGTGATGGTTAATTTTAGGTATCAACTTGCCTGGATTAAGAAATACCCAGCAACCTGGTAAAGCGTTATTTTGGGTGTATCTGGGAGAGTGTTTCCAGAAGAGGGTAGCATGTGAATGTGTGTGGACTAGGTGAGGAAAAGCCACCTTCAACGTGGTTGGGCACCATCCAATCTGCTGGAGGCCCAGAAAAAACAAAAACAGAAAAGTCGAACACATTGAGCTATTTGCTGGAGCTTGGCCACATTTTTCCTCTCCTGTCCTTAGATGACAACTCCAAACTCTCCAGCCTTTGGACCTCACTCAGGATTTATGCCAGCAGCCCCTGGGATTCTTGGGCTTCCAGCCTTGAGTCAAGAGTTACATCATCAGCTTCTCTGGTTCTGAGACCTTAGGATTGGACTGAACTACACTGGTTTGTAGTTTTCAAACCATTTTTACCTGGCACCGGCTTCCCGGGGTCTCCATGCAGATTGCCTGTCATGGGACTTCTCAGCCTCCATAACCACATGAGTTAATTCCCCATAAATGCCCTCTTGTCTGTGTGTCTGTTTATCTATCTATCTATCTATCTATCTATCTATCTATCTATCTATCTATCTATCTATCAATCAATCATCTATCTATCTATCTCCTATTGGCCTCTCTGGCAAGCCCCGACTAATATAAGCTCGGTTAAGTGAATGGATGAGCTGCAAATCCGTGGGGTTTGGGAGTTGCTACTTCACATGGTTCCTGTCTCACATACATCACACTTACTCATGGTCTTTAGAACAGAGCAGGATCTGAGAGGCGATGCAGTTTTGTAGTTTTCAAACCATTTTTACCTGGCATCGGAGTTCTTTCTTCAAAGAAAACATTATGCGGGGACATGATGTCCAGTGAGCCAAGTCTGTGGAATTTCCTGGACCCAGAGGAGGGCAGTTGGAACACCACTCCAGGGTAAGACCCTCAGCCCAGTAACTCAGCACACGTTCAGTAACAAGGGGGCTTTGGATCAAGAACGTTAAAAGAAGTGCGGAGAAGCTACCCTGGGTTTCAGGAAATATTTATAGGCTTTTAAAAGATCATTTTTTTTTTGCCAGCTTTCATCTGGAACTCAACGTGTTCCTCTCTTGCCCTCTTGTTCTGACAGCAAGTAACATGTGTTCCCTGCCATCCATGAACTCTGTCTAGACTTGACTTTCTCTCTAATGGAGGGCCCCTGAGATGTCATCCATTCTCTGGAGCTGTATTCTACATTGTTACATTAACTCTACTCCAAGGCCATACTGGGAATGTCAACTTGAGATAGGATCATTCATAAAATTAGATTTGCAAACGTTTCCCCCTTTTCCCAACAGGAGACTCACATCCACAATGTTCCTCAGTCCCAGTGATAGCAGGTGTGGAGTTTTGGGGTTTATTATTTTCCAAGACTCTGGGGCTAGAGCTACTAGAAGTTGAGAAAAGCTTGTTTTGATTGTAAAATAGCAGCCTGAGGATGGTGAATGTTTATGCAGAGACAGATAGCAGATACCTAGATCTTAAATCCACTATTCTTTTTTTTTGGAGACAGAGTCTCACTTTATCGCCCTTAGTAGAGTGCCGTGGTGTCATAGCTCACAGCAACCTCAAACTCTTGGGCTTAATTGATTCTCTTGCCTCAGCCTCCCAAGTAGCTGGGACTACAGATGCCTGCCACAACGCACGGCTATTTTTTTTGTTGCAGTTGTCATTGTTGTTTAGCAGGCCCAGGCTGGGTTCGGACCCACTAGCCTCGATGCATGTGGCCAGAGCCCTAACCACTGTCTTATTCTTCTATTTCGACAGAAAATTTGCCCCATATTTGGAAGTCAAAATACATATTTCCCTTTTGCTCACAGAAGATCTTTAACACACATCAGTTTCAAAAATGTGTCTGTCTGACCGTCCCCCTCTACGCAGAAGCTCAGTCATCCTGAAGGCAAAGACGCAAAGGAAATTAAGGCTGTCTTGGGCTGTCTTTGCTGTTCTGGGTCCTTCGGGTCATATGTGGATAAGGTCAGTGGTAATAGTGACTGGGTGGTTGGGAAAAAGCTGCAAAGGAGGTTGTTCCAGAAAAGTGGGAAGAAGAACACAGAGAAGAAAAACAGAATTTTAAAGCAAAGAGAAGGAGAGAAGAAAAGGAATTGCATGTATGTAATAGAGATGAGGGCTGGGCATGGTGGCTAACATCTGTAATCCTAGCACTCTGGGAGGCCCAGGCAGAAGGATCCCTCGAGCTTAGGAGTTTGAGATCAGCCTGAGCAAGTACAAGACCATTTCTACTAAAAACAGAAAAAAAAGTAGGCATGATGGTGGGCACCTGTAGTCCCAGGTACTTGGGAGGCTGAGGCAGGAGGATCCTTTGAACCCAGGAGTCTGAGGTTGCTGTGAGCTAAGCTGATGCCATGGCACTCTAGTTTGAGCAACAGAGAGAGACTCTGTCTACAATTAGAAAAAAAAAAAGAAGAAGAATAGAACTGAGGATGAATCAGAGAATGACTTCCCAAATATATGCTGCATAGGAAGAAAACTGTGGCCAAGCGGAACGGAACGGTGGGAGCTGAAAGAGAAGTGGAGGAGGGCGAGAGGAAGGCAGAGCGTTGAAATGCGGCTGGGCCACAGCTGCTTGTGTTCCGGCCGCAGCGAGGAAATGCACGTGGGCCTCTCCGCCGCTTGTGCACGCTGTGCCCCACTCAGACGCTTCTGTTCATTCATTAGTTCATTCAGGGACAGTCTCTTCTCATCCTCTGACGGGCTGAGTAACAGCAACTCACTGGAGAAGGAAGGCCAGGAGGGAGATGGCCAGATACATGAATGGAAGCATGTTTTCTGAATGGGGCATGGTTTGTCACTGGGGCTTCTAAGAAAATGGAGCAGGGAAACTAAAGTCAGCTTCGTACTATCTAGGGCTGGACTTGTCAAGGCAGAAATAAGCAGAAAATGCTCATGAATACTGACAACTGCACAAGGGGAAGGCAGGATAAGAATTTAAAGAGACAGGCAGACCACATCCAACCAAACTGTATGCTAATGTCATAACAGAGTTGGGAATGAATCAGAGTGAATTCCCCAAATATAGGCGGGCGTATGGCTAGGTACGGAACTTTCATATGGCAAGCTTTCACAGTTAAAAACTGTAAGAATCAGCCCTCTTCACCAACTGGGCAAATTCCTCACTTAAGAAATTACTATCAGTGCTAAAATTCTGAACTGAAAAGATGGTCACATTCTCGTAGCAACACTTGTCTGGATAGTAAAGTTATATACTTTCCTTAGACGTGTAGTTCATGGTATCTTAGGGATCAGAAAGTTCAAAAGACATCGTAACAATTTGGTGTTTATTTAATCGCTGAAAGGCATTATTTCGGTGTGCTTAATATCACAGGTCCTTTATTTCTACAGACAGAAATGTGCCCCACAAAATCTTTCCAATTGCATTATTCTGATCTCACCAACTTGAACAGAACACAACTCCACAGGTATTGGTAAACTGAAGAAGAGAAATCAATTTGTTTAGTATGACAAGTAGAACATAAACAACAAAAAAGAGGAGAATTTCCTAGTAAAAGCTCTTATTGAACATTCCTTTAAACAGCCATTTTTCTCCGCTGATTGCCCTCTGCAAAGTCATTTTGAGTGGTGTTAAAAAATGCAAACAATTTGGAAATGTTGCGCTGTGTTATGGCAGAGAAGCAAGTTTTATCTTCTGCTCTCTGCCCTCAACATGGCTGAATTAATTTTCTCCGAAGTACAAAGGAGAGCTTGGGAACAGCAAATGGAAATGGGAGAATCTGGACAAACAAAACCCGCTTTCCAAGGCTCCTGCTTCACCCAGCACTAATTGATTGGGTTGGTGAGATGTAGGGACAAGTTCTGGGGCCCACACAAGGGATGTGGCGTATTTGTGAATAAGCTGGTTTGCAACTGGCTCCCCCGTACAACCAGTTCACTTTCTGAATGGAAGAAAATCTGAATACACAAACTCACTGCCACCCCACTGTACTTCTGGCTTTGCTGGGTGGCTTCACAGAGCTGACTTTGCTTGAAAACGTTCTGTGTCACCTGATGCTAAAAAACGTTTTCATTACTCTTGGGTATTCTTCAAAAAAGTTTGCACTTGAGTAACAGTACTCTTCAGACACCATGTCGCCCCACTGAAATGGAACTGATCCACTGCCATATTCAGCCACATAATGGCGCTGACGCTGAGAGACGTTTCTGGAACTCCCCTAACTTTTAGAAGATTGGACTTACGAAATCCAAGGTTCCATGGACAAACAAGTGTGGAAAGTGTGGCAGACCACAGCTCCCTATGGAGAGTCACTGTGTATATCAGAATAGGAAAGTGTCGGAGAAGGCCTGCAATTATGAAGTCTGCTTAGCTCCGTGTATCCCTTCTCTTACTTAATTGGCTATGTATCATCTTAAATGGCATATATATATTGCCATTTATATATATATATATATATATATATATATATATTTTTTTTTTTTTTTTTTTTTTTTAAGGGAGGGTGTCGGTGTGTGGCCGGGGGTGAGTGGGTGGAATCGAGAAGTATGGACCACACCAAATAGCA